>CM034351.1:112423949-112529928 GCA_019925275.1 Mytilus edulis
TATCAAACCATGAGTTCCGTGAAGTGAATCATTGATAGAGGGGTTCTCTTTAAAGGAAGGTATTAAACTTAGAGATCAAAGGTGTGAGGTAGAAATCATCATTCGGAATATTAAATACATAACAGTACACTAGTCTTATCATGCAGAAATATTTAATGTGAAATGGGGCATATCTTCAAAACTTTGCTCGCCAGTATATGCAGGTTATAAAAATTCCATTAGACAGAATTTCGAAAATTTGCTTAAGCAAATGATGCAACCCCTTTTTGTATACTTTTAGGTTTGAGCTGTTGAGCTTAGTATTGGTCCTGAGCGCTTTTCGTGACATAAATCATAAACACAGGAATCAAGTCATACATTGTTTATACATATGTATTGATAATAAGCTAACCTATTGTCATGTCGTATTTGTTTTGTAAATCCTTCAATGAAATAAGCTTACCTTCCCAACAGATTTGACACCCTTTATTATACAGAGTCCAACAATCATCCAGGCACCGAACAATGCAAGTAATATTCGCCAGTTGATCTGACCAAGCTCGCCCACTCCGGAAGACATCTGAAGGACATTTTGCCTTCAATGAGTAAAACATTATTTAGTATTTTATCGTCATATTAAATGCAAAAAGTTAAATCACAAAAATACTGAACTTCGAGGAAAATCCAAATCGGAAAGTCCCTAATCAAACGGCAACATCAAAAGCTAAAACACATCAAACGGAAGGATAACAAAAAACAATGCCAGTTTTGGTGTATACTTGATATTTCATGAGCATTGATTAGAGATACAAACGACAGAAGTTTTACCCATGTTCAAAGCTCTCATAAAGCCATATATTAAAAACTTACAAAGATGGAAATAAACTCGTCACCAACAACATGATTGAGAGTTTGCATGGGTGTCCTCTATTTACTATTAATTATTTTTAAATATAAGAACAAAATTATTTAATTATGTAAAAAAAATATATTGATTTCAGAATGTACTACCTTATTAATAATATTCGGAACCACCATCAAACCTTCTGAACAATTTTGACAATCTCAATTGTCTTTAAAAACAACGAAATGAAAAATTGTCTTTGTAAACTACCATTACTTGTATAATGTTCATCTCCTTTTATGAGAAATCATTTGTCAGTTCACATTAAAAAGAAGTAACTCCCAGAGCCATTTGTTCCTATAACTTTATCCTTATTGTACAGACAGACCAGAACACTTTATGTATCCTGTCTTCAATACTGAAGCGTTATTTTAATGTACACGCCATTAAATGATATCCGAAACGCCGCCATTTAAAGAAAATTAAATTTTTAAAAATCTTATTTTTTTGGTCGTCTCTCTACAACATATGTGGCGAAATTGTTTATTTTTGAATAGATGTAAAGCTGCCTTGTGGTTATCATGCTTATCAAATTGCCATACTTCTTCATAAATCAGTGTAAAGTACTATAAATTTTCAAACAAAAGTAACATAATCAAACTATCTAAATCAAATATACATACTGCCAAAAATCTTCTTGAGCAGTTATCCAGGACGAAGTTTCGTTTAAAGTTGTTTGATTTGACATTTTACTCAGCAATTGGGTGTGGTTATTCAACGAACCACTGTCTTTCACGCAATGAAGGCTATTCCAATCATTATCACATACTGTCCATGGCAAAGGGTTGATAAATGAGTTACCGATGTAATACAGTGTCCATGCAATTATCATGTTGTAGTAGATATTGATGACAAACAACGGAATCGCCATTCCATATCCAACGCCTTTAAAATTTAATTATCCTGTGTAGTTAATTACTCTGAAAAGTATAACTTGCAAAACGATATTCTAAATTATAAAAACATAAACGTATTAGGATTTATAGTTAATAAGAATTCTATTTGGTTATAACTTTAATTGAACATATGTTGCGCTAAAGAGGACGGGAAGATACTCTTGTTCAATTACTAATTCTGAGTACGAATAAATATACCTATTGCATATTCCTTTCTAAATAGGTCATATTCGGATATTGCGTCACGATAATGGACCTGCTGCACTTTTTTTTGTCAAAAAGTAAAATAATTTGGTCCGTATCATTAAAGGGAAATTCCGCGATTTTTTACTTTAATTTATATTCCTTCTAATAAAAGTTTCTAGTAAATTAAAATTATATACACTAAAATCCAAAGTTCACGGATTAAAATATAAAAGGAAACAAACAAAAAACCAAATAAAAAGTAGACAGGATCACTTAAGCTTTATACAATAAAAATAAAGGGGACACCCCTCCCTCTACCTTATCACATATGTACAAACAGTTCATATCACAAATGTTCAATATATATGGTTTTAACTTTATATACAGTTCCTTGGACGGATTCACAATTTCTGCAGAATATAAGTTCTCTATGCAACCTATAACACATATCCGTAGACATTTTCTGTATTTTGTCTAAAATCGGTACGACTGTTAATATAAGGCAACATAAACGTACTGTCAATAATCAATTTAACGATTTCTACTTGATTTTTAAATCTTTCAGTCCATCCTGACGTGCCAATCATAGAGATCATAAAGACCTTTAGATTAGAGAATAATGCTATTCTCTGCTGATGTAATGCAGGACAGAGAAGAAAAAAGTGAGTTATGTCCTCATTTGATGTTCCACACAATCTGCATAAGGAAGACTCTTTTCTTTTCTTTTTTGAAGAGCCATTTTACTGACAATGTCCATTTAAGTTTGAATGAAGGCTGTTGCTTTAATTGCTTTAATGAATCAATGCTTGGCAAATCATACATAGCTAACGTACCTGCGACCTTACAGAAGAAGCTTTGTTGATTATTCATATTCATAATTAGTTGTCTCTCTACCAGATCCAGTATTGTTGAGTTGTCGCATGAGACAATGTTATAAAGGAAAAAAAGTTGTCTTTTATGGATTTCAGCCTCAATCGGAAGAGCGCCTAAGATGAGATATACAGCTCCAGTAGCTGTTCTTGCGGGCATTGACTGGAAATTTCTAAAAATTTTCTTATGAAAGCGTGACAAGATGTCCATTTGCTTCTGGTTAGTGGTAGAATCTCCATGCCATACAACAGCCGTGGAATGATGTAGCTCTGATAAATTTTATAAGATGTTTGCGGGTTGAGACCATTTGTGACATGCAGACCAGTGCTCATCAGGGAATACAACGTTCTTCTTGCGATGCTGATACGTGCTTCGATGTTTACATCATTTTCCTTTATTTCTGCTCTTATTAGACCAAGATGTGTAGTATCTTCTGATGGATATATATATAGTTTTTGCCTAAGGTCCATTGTAGATCAGATCTGTTAATGCTTTCAGGTTTATGTAAAATGACTGCCTTTGTTTTTAAAGGATTGATGGTTACTCTAGATTGGTTGTTATGGTGATTAGTTACAGAGAGCATACATTGCAGTTCCTGTTCACAGCTGCTAATGAAGGCTACATCGTGTGCACACGTTGGGCAGCCCACATATGTTGTGCCTATTCTAAATCTTAAGCTATGTGATTTAAGATCTTCAAGGAGATTGTTGACATATACTTTGTAGAGAAATGGAGAGAGGATACCACCCTGGCGTACGCCTTGTTGAATTTGGAAGCTATTGCCAATGTTTCTTTTCCATTTGACCTTTGAGACTAGACCACTGTATAAGTTTTTTACTAATGTCCATATTGAATGGTTTTGTGTGTGTTCATGTAGCTCATCCAGCACTATAATATGATCCACTGCATCAAATGCTTTCTGACTGTCAACAGTAATCAGGTACAGAGGTTCAATTGTGCGATCTTTAACTTCTGTTTTAGCCTCAGATATAATCAGCCCAGCCATAAGCATAGACATGCCCTTTGTAAAACCAAATTGAGGAGTTGATTGTTTATAAAGTTTGAGTCAGAGATGGCAGTATGGTACATTCAAAGAGCGTTGTCACAACAGGTGTGACGGCAATTCCTCTGTAGTTGTCCATCATCATTGGATTTTTCCCTTTTTTTAACACAGGTATTACAATGCCAGATATAAATATATGTGGTATAAGTTTATCTTTCATGATAGTATTAAAACAGTCTGTAAGGAATTGTGTAACTATTGCTGGAGAATTTTTTAAATGTTCAGCAGTGAGACCTAATTCATATGTTGCCTTGCCAGAATGAAGCTGTTTAACGGCATCGCAGATATTTTGAGTGCTGAATTTGGTTGTAAGATTTTCCTGTTCGCACAGTTGTTCGATGATTTTGTGCCAGACATTACATACGTCTAGAAATTCAGGGTCGTATCCTTTGTCTTTGGGGAGTGTCAGTGTTGAGAAGCTTTGCGTTTGGTCCAAGGGAGAGTACTGAAGTTCACCATTTTCCATTATGCACATCGACTCCTTGTTTCTGTTGCCACTATTACGACGAATTAGCCTATGGAACATTTCGTTGCTTGGATTGTCCATTACTTTTTTGTAAAATTGGGCTCTATCTAAGTAATGTTCTCTCCTCAGTTGTTTCCTTAGGTTGCGTTGAGCCAAAATTTTGTCAGACTTGAAGTGGTCATCATGTCCACTATTTGATTTCCAAAGTTGATACTTTTCCTTACAGATTTGAAGAAGGCTGAGGATTGTTGGAGAAGCTTTAAATTTAGGACCTTTCAGTTTGATGATTTTAGAACGAACGGCCACTGCTGCTGCTTTTTTCAAACAGTTGCACAGAAATTGAATGTTTTCTTCTAGAGAATGTTTTTCTATGTTGTATTGACTAATTTCTTCATTTGTGAATTAATTAAAGGATTCACAGTCTAAATCTTTCCATTGAAATTTGAATTGCCTTGCACAGTTCGGTTTACTAGACTTTGTTTAACTTTAGCTTTTACTTCGATTTTAGCACTGACAGGCACATGACTTGAAGAATTTGATGAACATATATCATGTGTTTTATAGCTAGAGATGATTGAAGAGGTGGTATTGTCTAGAATATAGTCTATTTGAGAGCAAGACAGTCCAGAATGGTGGAAGAAAGTTGACTTATCAGTATAGCTCTGTTTCTAGCTCATTTCCTGAACAAATACTTGTAGCAGTCTGTCATGTTTGTTGTACTTTCTCGGAGGCTTTAACGTTCCATTGAAATCTCCCGCTATCATTATTCTATGGGTTGCAGAGTATGTAGAAAAAATTGAGCTAATGATATCGAAACATTCCGTGTTTTCCAGATACGAGTCTCCAGAGTTGTTTGTAGGCATATAGACACAGATAATGCATAGGTTAAACGGCGATCTTAATTCGACTGCTATTATCCTATTGTTTCCAGATTGTATTCTTGGACAGATGGCGTCAGATGATTTTTTCCAAGCTATTGCAACACTCCTTTTCCTCTTGTCAGTTTAAAGTTATCAATTTCCTCACTGGAGTCACTGCATCTTATGTGCATGTCCATATTAGGTAACACATGCCCTAAAAGTTGTTTTTGAAATTCATACAACCAGTGTTCCTGGATGCAGATTATGTGTGATGCCATTCCAAAGTATTCAAAAAAATGAGTTTCCTTTTCCTTCCATATTAATTGTGGTTAAGTTTAAATATTCTTTGTTAATTTCTTTATCGTTTTATATTATTTTTTTTCAATTTAGCTAGGTTTGTGCAATTCTGATAATGTTTGGATCTGGTGGTGGGTTGATTTGGTCGAACCCTAAAAAAAAGACTTGTCTGGCTTTGCCTGATGTGATGTAGAACTTTCAAGCGATGTCGGACAGTTCTGCTTGGTTTCACTTGCAGACGTGTCATCTTGAGGACTGTAGTTCGAGGTATGCAGTGTCTGTTGTATGATCTCTTGCTGAGTTATGTTAGCAGAATATTTGTTGCATGGAATGTCCCCGGGATAATCAAATAATGGAATGTCAGATGGACGATTTATGTAGTTCGTTTTAACTTGAGCCTCCTGTGCAATTGATGGATACACTATAGGCCATTTCTGTGAAGATTGATTGTTAAACACTTGTGCATAATTTTGATGCATATCTTCACTGTTGAATCTTGGGGTTTGGGATGTAAAATGGTTCATCCTGTTGTGATGCTTGTTACGGTTGTCTGGTTGACGATCAGAGCATTTGTTAAATACAGCTGGTCTTGGTTGAGGTGGCATATTGATTCTATTTTCTCTCTGAATGGGTTGATAATTAGCAGAGTGATGCATGTGCTGTACATGTTGGTATGCGTTTTGTCTGATGATTGGCTGTTGATAATGAAGAAGATGTTGATTTATTCCGACTAGGAACGTTAGTTTTAATATTTTGAAGATAGCCAGGAGGAGGTGGAATATGTCTCGGTATTGACATGTGTGGATACATGGAGAAGCCAAGATTTGGATTTGGTTGAAGAGATGATTGATGAAATGGTGGTTGGTGTACATACTGTTGTTGCTGCATCATTTGTTGTTGTTGCATCATTTGTTGCTGTTGCATCACTTATTGTTGCTGCATCATTAATTGCATATGTTGATTTGCTAACATGTTGTTCATGGATAAATTCTGCATCATCTGCATTTCTAACATTCTGAACCTTTGCTTTACAGTGTCATCACTATGAAGGTTTGAATTAACATGATTTGATGTTGAAGATTTTTGTGAAGAATTTATGGTGCAGGATGCTGCTTCTGTTTGCTTATTTTATTGGCGTAGGTTACTTTGCATTTCAAGAGTGGATTTTAGCTTATTTACTTCATTTTCTAGTTTAAGTATGTATGCTTTATCTTCAGCATTATTGATCTTAGGTTTCATTGTTCTTATATTCTGTCGTTTGGGCTTCTTTGGAATGTTATCAGACAGGGATGGATCAGTATATTGCTGGGAATGATTATCCTTTGCATTGTTGGCTAGAACACTAGTATCATGTTGGTTATAAATTCCCTTTACCAATGTAGTTTTATCCATGGCACCCATTTCAGAGTTTGGAATATCTTCTGGTTGAATGGAATGTGGAGTGAGAGGTCTCACGTAAGTATCAAGAGAGGTGTCATTTGCTACGGAAAAACTCCTTTCTGTATGTAGATTTTGTGAATTGTTACAACCAACTGTGTCAACCTCATACAACATGTTATCCGTACACAGAGCACAAATAAAGTCTAAAGAGTTCAGTGCATTAACTGCTGATTGCGAGAGTCCTGCACAATCATTATGTGTCCAAAGAGAACATTCACTACACTCAATAGTATCTAACAGCAATATTTTATTGCAGATTGGGCATATGTATGCTGTACCCTCATTTGATTGTTTGGATTCGTCAGTTCTAAAAGATATAGCTAGATCATCCAAGTCGTTGTGACAGTTTGTATTTACCGCAGCAAGATTGTGATTTGGATTTGGTGCTGAACTGGCGAGTTTAGAAATTGTAGATGTGATGTTATCATTTAGCGATGTTAGCATGTGTCCTTTTTTGGAGAGTTCATGACATAATAGTTTGTGTATATCAGAAACATAAAGGTCTACTCTAGAGCCACTACCATTGTTGAACTTGTATGGTATAGATTAACAACAAATTTTAGGTTCTTGCCCTGTCAGCTTTCTGATTTGCGATTATTTACCTTAATACATGTGTCCACCTTTGCGCCAGAAGTTTCCTTACAATGCCTTATCATCCCAACATATTGTGTAGAGCTATCGAGTATTGTAATGAGACATTGCCTAGCATACTCATAAGCTGCTTTACTAAACTCCAGTACCAAATTATTCCCAGATTTCATTGTTGATTCAATGCGAAGTTTAGTAAATGATTCATTTTTTCTTTAAATGGCTTTAGATTTATCCAGAACATAGTCCTTGTATATTGGGTTTGAGATGAAAAGATTACCGCCCGAGTTCATACGGGTAATCCGTCTTGTTTGAACCTCTGATGTAGCCATTTAAATGATTATATTGAAGTCGATTGTACGACATACAAGAATGAGGAGAAAGGAGGTGTTCAAGCAGGTGTATCTATGATGCAAACTATATAAAATTGAGAAAGGAAATGGGGAATATGTCAAAGCGACAACAACCCGACCATAGAGCAGACAACAGCCGTAGGCCACCAATGTGTCTTCAATGTAGCGAGAATTCCCGCACCCGTAGGTGTCCTTCAGCTGGCCCCTAAAATATGTATACTAGTACAGTGATAATGGACGTCATACTAAACTCCGAATTATACACAAAAAACTAAAATTAAAAATCATACAAGACTAACAAAGGCCAGAGGCTCCTAACTTTGAACAGGCGCAAAATTGCGGCGGGGTTAAACATGTTAATGAGATCTCAACCCTCCCCCTATACCTCTAGCCAATGTAAAAAAGTAAACGCATAACAATACGCACATAAAAATTCAGTTCAAGAGAAGTCCGAGTCCGATGTCAAAAGATTTAACAAAAGAAAATAAATAAAATGACAATAATACATAAATAACAACAGACTACTAGCAGTTAACTGACATGCCAGCTCCAGACCTCAATTAAACTGGTTGAAAGATTATGTCTTCATCATATGAATATCAGGCACAATCCCTCCCTTTAGGGGTTTAGTATATAAATAACTGATTATGAACCAGAGCAGAAAGATCGGCAGCTTATTCCACCAATTAGTTATATATTTGTATATATATATATTTGTATATATTTGTATATATATATTTGTATACTAGTATATGTTAGCCAAACCAATATGAGATGAGTATAACTGTACACAAAGAGCCTAATGACCAGGAAGCCAACGCGTCGTGGATATTCCCACCGTGGGAAGGCTCAATGAGGTGTCGAATTAAGCAGAAGATATGTGTTTATATGATTCAGTAGAGAAGTTATTTGAAGCAGTGGTTATATATACAGTAGATGAAAGCAAAAGTCAAAGTCCAACTAACATGTATAAAGCCAAAATCTTGGGAAGCTGAAATGCGAGAAATTGCAGATGCAGAGGTTGAAACAGGGAGCACCTTGGTTTAGGATTGATTCCGTCCCTGTAGAGTTTGGACATATAGTTGTCTCTAAGGGTTAGTTTTTTAGACTTTGATGTTTTTTCTTGGTGGTGATGGTTGATTTTTATGGCAAAATTTGGCGATGATGTGTCTTAAGTAGAGTTGATATAACGGATGTTGTTATTTAATTCCTGAACGTTTTTGATTAATTGTTCCTCCTGATTTTTGAAGCTTGATGGATTATCGTGTTTTTTGTAGCTATTGATATCGATGATAGAATATGGAGGAATTTCGAGAAAGGTAATTTTGCAGCCTGGATATTATTTTAGAATTTCAACTATTTCTTGATAGATATCAGTGATTTGCTAGCTGATGTTTTGCTCACTTGTGATAGATATGAATTTACTGTCGTATGTTGTTAGATCGCAGGTACCTAGCCAGACGTACAGATATATATATATATATATTATACGTTCGATATTTTGTGCTATGTTTTGTTGTAGCCAAGTGAAGCCTTTATGTGAGGTGCGAAAAGACTTACACCAACACCTGATTTCTAATTATACTTGTGTGGACACTTGATCCCATAGACCGAATCCTTTGCTGTCAGTTAGGATAACAGGTGTAAGTATTTCATTTCCAATAATAGGAGGTAGTGGTCTTTTTAAATATTTCTTTAATTTGTCTTCCGACATGAATATCTGGAGAAACGATGTAAACTTTACTACTATTGATTTGAGGAATGAAACAATACTAAATGAGGAAACTTCTTCCGAGTACGATTTGGTATCAAATCGCCACTAACGGACAACATTTTCTTCTGTGAAAGAGTTTTTTTTTTGTTTTGTTTTTTTAATTTGAACACAATATTTCCATAGAGTATGGTAAAGTATACTGTTGATTTTTGGTGCAATATAACTTTTTTTATTAAATATGCCGTGTATTTTTTAGGGAAACTATTCATAGTATGATTAAAACTTGTACACAAGTTAAATAAGTGATTTAAAGTGAACCAACACAAGCATCAACTTGGAATGCACTCTAAATATGTGGTCATTTCTTACCAAAATAATTGAAAAAGAGACAAAAAAAAACCAAAAAAAATCATAATTTTTTTTGGCGAAGTTGAAATAGATGTAACAGAACATTGTTTTTGAAGAGCCTGGTTATGGAAATGCCGAACACACTTTTGTTGAAATATCAAATCAAATCAAATCAAATATGTTTATTGGATAATCAATATATATGTACAGTGCACAATTGATGTCTTCCACACAATGAACAGATATTAAAACAATTAATACAAAATAAATGCATATACATTAGAAATAATATCTGGACAGAGCCAATATAAGTTGTAAAACATTAATATAGTTCAAAAGCTTTTTCAATAAAAGTACAGATAGCTTTTGTATCAATTTTATTTAAAGGATACATAATGTTATGTAGAATAGTAGATTCCTTTTCCCTTTTATTTAAATCCGAGGGGTCGATATTTAATTTTTTGAAGAGATCTTGTCTTAAAATTGAAAACTTTTTACAGTATAAAATGAAGTGTTTTTCATCATCTAATAAATCACAAGTCTGACAAAGTCTTGAGTTATGCGGAATTTTTGGTCTATGATAACGACCTTTTTCTATTAAAAGAGAATGTGCACTAATTCTTAACTTAGTCAAATTTTTACATAGTGCTTTTGGAATATTAAAGTCAAGATATTTTTGAAGAGAAAAATTTGTGTAACAAAATGAAAAATATTTAAGCTTTGAGTCAGAATTGTAATTAGAATAATTTTGAAGCTGTTCTTTAATTAGTTGGATGGTTTGATCGTGTATTTTCAATTCTAGATTTTCATTTTCCAAATTCTTTACATCCAATTTAAATTTTTTGCAACTATAATCAATAAATGAATACCATGATTTTGACCCCTCTTTGAAAAGTCCTCTATCTACTTTATACACTTCAGCAAGAAATCTATCAGATGGAAGTTGTTGCAGTCTTATGAAATATTTGAAAGCCAATTTAGTAATAAAATTAATAATTGGTAATCTTCCTAATTCACACCTGGAGGCTAAATTTGATGCCTTTTTATGTACTCCAAGTAGATATTTACAAAATTTATTATGTATTTTTTCAAATGGTATATTATCTTTATTTAAATCTTTTAAAGTAAAATCGGATATCCAAACTTCTGATCCATAGGTTGTAATAGGTCTAATTAGAGAATCAAATAACTTTAGCTTAAGCTTGGTACCAGAGTAATTATAATCTAGAATATTTGATTTAAGACTAAATACTGCTTTAAGAGCTTTATTATACATATGTTCTGCGGCATGCTTTAAATTGCCATTAAATGAAATCAGCATTCCAAGATATTTATATTTATCGACTGTTTCTATATTTTGACCATTAATTTTAAATTTGATGGCAGATTTTTTCTTGCCCTTACTAAAAATCATAACTTTAGTTTTAGTAATATTGACTTTCAACTTCCATCTGTTACAATATATTCCCAGGCTGTCCAGACAAGCTTGTAAACCCTTTTCACTCTCTGACAGTAGAATTAAATCATCTGCATATTGTAAACAATTAAATTGTGTTGTAATGAGTGACACAGGAAATGTTTTTGAAAAATCAAATATTTTTGGCAGATCATTAGTGTATATATTAAATAACAGAGGGCTAAGACCATCACCTTGTCTAACACCCCTATTGGCTCTATGAGCTTCTGAAATAAAGTTTTCTTTTTTTACCACAAACTTTGAATTAGAGTACATATGTTTAATTATCTTATAGAAATTTCCTCCAATTTTAAGATTTAATAGTTTTTTAAATAATCCTGAGTGCCAAACAGAGTCAAAAGCTTTAGAGAGATCTACAAAACAAGCAAAAATAGGCTTTTTTAATTTATGTAAATATTTATTTATCAAAGTTTTAATAGTGAAAATATGATCTGCAGTTCTATAATCTGGTCTGAATCCTGCTTGAAAGGGATTATAAAGATTATTTTCTTCCATATATTTATGCAGTCTTTTCTGTAATAATGAGGTGAAAAGCTTGCCAAGACAGCTGGTAAGGCTAATACATCTATAATTATCGCATATGTTTATGTCACCATTTTTGTGTAAGAAGGAAGTACAGGATAAATTCCAAGCATCTGGAAATTTTCCGCTTGATAAAATTCTGTTAAATAAATTAACAATAGGTAAAAGTAATAGGTCTTTTCCATATAAAAGGAATTCATTATATATAAGGTCTATTCCTGGTTGTTTATTCTTCTTAAGTTTTTTAATGCCATCTCTGACTTCTTTACAAATGAATGCATAATCTAAATGTTTATTATTAATATTTTCAATTTCTATCTTCGAGATATCTAAATCAGTATTATTTTCTTCATAAAGCTTTTTTAAGTAATTTGACATTTCAGATAGAGGTATAGGATTTTCTTCTCTATTTGTATTTTTCTTCAGATTATTAATGGTTTTCCAAAATAATTTAGGGTTATCTTCATGAAGAGAATCTAATTTATCAATTATATCTGTTATAAATTTCTTTTTTGTATCTTTTAGTAATTTTTTGTACTCCCTTCTTAACTGGTGGTATGATGTTTTTAAATCATGATTATTAGGATGTTGTTGTAATCTACTTCCAAGATTGTTAAGTTCCCTTTTAAAAAATTTACAATTTCCATTAAACCATTTCTGTTTTCCTTTCTTTTTCTTTCTTTTCCCCTTGAATGGTCTAAAATTAAATGTTTTATTTGCTGAGTCTAAAATTATATTGCTCAGATTTTCAGATAAATTATTTATATCCATTTCAGGATTATTGACTTCTAGTAAAAATTGATCAATTAAAAGTTTTGAATCTTGTACGGCTTCTACAAATTTTTCTCTTGAGCCTGATTCCAAATTGTATTTACCTGGAAGAAGATCACAATCCTTAGTATTAATGTTGTTGTTAATTTGTGAGTATATATAATTACTGTTGTTTTTTAAACCAGTCCATAATAAACTATGGTCTGAAAGCTCATTTGGTGGAAAGACATGTAAATAAACAAATTCATGAAAAATATCTTCAGAAACTAAAAAATAATCAATACTACTACTTCCTCTTGGACAGTAGTAGGTATGGAACCCCAGCGAGTCACCGTCAATTCGACCATTAAGTATTCTCATCTTTGATTCTATACAAAAATCTATTAGCATTCTTCCCTGTTCATTTATCTCAGGATCAAGGTTGTTTCTAAAGTAACCGGTAAAAGTTTAGAAAAAAATGGCCGACTAAAGTATGATATCATCCATATTTTCTCAAAATGATGGGATTTACAACAATTATATGTTATTTCGAGACTTGATTTCTAAACGAAAACAGGCAGATTATTTGTTTACTCTAACTTCGTTAATGGAAGAGCTAACTTCTACAATTTCCATGATTTAAGCTGGTCCTCCAGTGGTGCAGTGGGAAGCTGTACTAACCCACAGCCGGAAGATTGCATACATGTTCGAACCTCAAAGCCGGAGGTGGAAAAATAATTTCCTATATTAAATGTAACTTAACTTAACTTAACTTGCATGTTCGAACCTCAAAGCCGGAGGTGAAAAAAATAATTTCCTAAACATTGTATTAAATGTAACTTAACTTAACTTAACTTAACTTTCAATTTCGAAAAGAGAGTCATGGATATACATGTATACACAACTCAAATTAAAAACAATGTTTGTATGTTTTTAAAGAATGTGTGTCCTTATTGCACCCCCCCCCCCCAAAAAAAAAAAACATCATGGACCCAAAACATCAAAGTTATTATTGGTAATTCTTTAAATTTTTACTTTTAAAGTCAAAATTCTATTTGCTGCTTAAATGAACATGATTTAGCCTGAAATTTGTGTCAAGGATTAGATTTGGACGAAAAAACGACTGAAATCCGTTATTTTTCATGTTGCGGGCATCAACATTTAAAAGGCATAGAGCACGTATTTCCTCCAACTACACCATAATGGCAACTTTTCTGTTTCTATCAGACTTGGGTCATTACTTTGACACCAAAACTATATCCTGTTAGCCCATAAAAAAGTCTCCACACGACCTTTTTCGCAAGACATAAGTTTACGTCCAATTTGGCGGAAAGTTGAAAGGGTTGAAATATTTCCCAATTTGATAAGGATATACCATTGCACATCTGTGTGATATACTTTAACGGAATTTATTAACTTGTATTCGAATCTGGCTGTGTTTAAATGCTAACAATCGTAAAACTATCAATTTTAAAGTATTTAATTGAAAAACAAATACAACATACAACATGCATAATTTTTTTAATTTTTTTTTGTTAACATTTCATTCTTACATTTATAATTGAATTCATTGGACAATTATTTACACACATTATGTGTGAAAAGAATACCAATTATCGTTTATTTCATTAATGGATATACATACAATTTAATAAATCTAAGCTAATACATTATTTTGTTTGAGGATTTTTTAACATTTTTTGTTTAAAATTCTATGATAATATTTGTGCAATGTTGAACATGATAGCCGTCATTATTCCAAATAAGTAATACAGTAGTTGTAATAAAACTGATATTTTAGTCATGCATAACTGATATTAACGAATTTAGAATAGTTCGTCCCTACATCGTTGTTCTTGAAACTTTCTTTACTAGTATACATGTAAGTTTCCTGACGTATAAGCGCCATTTAGGATGAGCGCCAGAGAAAGCAGACTAGTAGCGTTTAATTAGTTTGATTGTTGGGAAAGGAGAGGACATACAACCACTTGTACAGATAAACGACAGAATCACCATACAATCATTTATAGTCAAAACAATCAGAAAGAGTTCCCATCGTCGGAAGGGGAATATGAAGGCTTCCAAGAATGAACAAGCCATGTCTGACTCTGAACAGTTTGTAAACGGACTATCGACATCGACCGCCTGTTCTTGATAATTTAAAACTCCATGCATATACGTATACGTTTATGATAGTGATGAGTTCTTGCGTCTAATGAAAACTAAATTTCTGCATGGTTATATCTTGCCATACATTTATATTGGTTTGGTAGGTGATCACTCAAAATCGTTATTTTAAAATCCTGTTTGTGAGATGTAGATTCACTTCAATACCGAAATTTCGGCTATATATTTCAAAAGTGTATAACACGGAGAAGCTCTGAATGTACATTACTCCCATTTTGTTTGGGTGTGAACCATCGATGTTTACAGCAATATCTAATAATAAGATGATGATGGTAGAAAGAACTATGCTCGTCTTGTGGCAAATATTACATGCATATCGGACCATGAGTTGTCAATCTGTATGAAAAGATGTCCAATACAACCATATTGGGAAGGAATGTTTACATGCTATACTCTCGTACTAGTATTACAGGGTTCTTGTGTCGTTCACCTTAGACACACATCTGTTTTTAACGATGTTTAAAAAAAAGACAGAACCAATTTAATGTCATATTTCCCTATTTTTTTATATGACTATAAGTCTTTTATCTGACAAGAATACCCCTATTTAGCGGACAAGCAGTTATTGGCTGTTGTCTGCTCTATGGTCGGGTTGTTGTCGCTTTGACACATTCCACATTTCCTTTCTCAATTTTATTCTTTTTTCTGTTATTGAATATCAAGAAAGGAAATAAATCCCGAAATTAATTTGAAACTTTGATACTCAATCGTTTTCCAGCAAAATATTCACATCCCTTGGGGATAATTAGTGTACGTCCGGTGGCATATATACAACATGCATGTCGGAACAGGAAATTTGGCATAAAGTACTTTCAGAACCATGTTCACATTATTATACATTATACTCAACAATTGTGATGACGAATTCCTTCCTTTGTTCGAGAACAATCTTATTGAAATAGAAATCTGTTATTTCACTATGTCTATAATTTCGATGAACCAAAGCAAGTTAAATATCGACCTGCATTTAATTTAAATTGGTTCTCTTCTTCTTCTTTTGGTATACAATAGTCCTTCGACATCCCATGATAATTAACACACTGTTGTCGGACCAAAACTGTATTGTCTTTTTTCGAGACCAATTGGAAATGTATGCCGTCGTCATGGTTTCAAATTTCACTGCTATGCAGATGACACACAGGTCTACACGATAATCAAACCGCTCGATGACTGGAACAACTACGTTAAAAGACTTGAATTGTGTTTGGAAAAAATTGGCATTTGGATGTCAAACAATCTGTTGAAACTAAACCAGGATAAAACGGAACTGATCGTCTTTTCATCGAAACATCAGTCGAAGAACATGCCTGTTTTCCAACTTAAAGTAGGTGAAAATGTCATCAATAGTGTCACATCGGTACGTAATCTTGGTGTTTATTTTGACAGCCGTCTTACCATGGAAAAACAAGTTGCGTCTATCGTAAAATCGTGTAATTACCATCTGTACAACATTGGACGAATCCGACATTTCATCTCTACGGATGCTTGTAAAACTCTGGTTAATTCCCTTGTAACTTCCAGTCTTGACTACGCAAATAGTCTACTCTTCGGCGTTAACAAGTGTCAAATTGAAAGGTTACAGAGAGTTCAGAACACTGGAACCCGTCTTGTTACGAAAACTAGGAAAAGAGAACACATTACACCTATTCTCGCTGGACTGCACTGGCTCCCTGTTGAATTCCGGCCAAAGTTCAAAATCCTTGTCTATACGTACACGGCACTGCAAGGAACTGCCCCGGACTATATACAGGAACTATTACATCTCCAAACAACAACTAGGGCACTACGATCAGAGGGCAGCCTTAGACTCGAACTGCCACATGTCCGAACAAAAACGTACGGTGAAAGACAATTTAATCGTGCTGCCGCTCCCTATGGAACAATCTACCTGTACAAATTCGCCACTCTAAATCTGTTCAGTGTTTTAAAAAACAATTGAAAACATATTTTTACAGACTTGCGTTTAATAAGCTGTTATCTTAATTATTATTCCTTTTATTTGAAAATGTGCTGTGATTTTTGTTTTTTCTTGTTTTCTTCGTACAATTTTTATTCTAGCAAAAGTTTTCATGACCATTTCAATTATTTATTATAATCTTTCTGCTAAATTTTTAATATATTTTCGCTTTCTATGTTTTAATTATTATTTTTTTTTTGGTACTTATTATTGATTTTAATTCTATTATTTTTCTATCAATATAATTATTTATGTTCATATATCTTTCATATATACGTTTTTAGTTCTTTTAAACATAACATTTTTTATTTCATTTTGTTTTGTGGTTAACTTAATATATTTTTATCATGTATATATATATGTAAAGCGCATTAGAGTGATTTTATTGTTATATAGGGCGCTATAGAAATTTTTACTATTATTGTTATTATTATTATTATTATTATTATTATGTCATACGAAGACTAGTCTATTTACAAAACTTTTAACCCAAATTAAACAAAATGTATGTTTCTTTCTTATGTTGAATGTAAAAATGTATATAATTTTAAATTGCAACTATCTATAGTTCCGTAACTTTCATTCCAGACGTATAACGAATGGTCGACAAGTGCGTATATTTTTGTTAAATCAATATTTCTTGTATGTTTCAAACTGTCCTTCACTTTTGACAACGAGTACTTACATTTTCCCAAATTTACCCTTGGAAAAAATGTGTAAACAGATTTTTATTTTATCAAATCCTTTTTTTGGGGGAATTATTTAGATTTTTATAAATAATATTCTTTACACCAGAAATGTTATTTATAAACAAGAGTATGAGTTTTAGCATAGATGTAATACCCATATTATATCTATGGTTTTAGTAATGACTAGTATATCACTATCGGACACGCAAGACAGAGATGTATATTATAAACCTGATAGTTCAAAATGGAAGTTTCAAGTTATCGGTCGTGTACACTGATCAATACCCTCAGAAGTGAAACGATGCATGAACGTGTAAGTCCGACAGGAAATCGCTTGAATACCTGGACCTCACAATACATTTGGTAATACCTTTAGCCGTGATGGTGATCAGACAAGGGAAGTTCTGAGTTTATTTAAATAAGTTTATTACATAAAAGAATTATGAGCAAATTAGATTTTCGAAAATAATTTTCACGGAACATTTATTTATGAGCATTAATGACTTTGAACTATGACTTTTAACCAATTCCCATATAAACAATTAAAAACGACAGACCTTGGTTACTTAAAAAAAACAAACATTTTCCGTATCAAGTTAGTTAGTCGGATAAAACAACCGTACGATTGACACGATATCGACATGCAATTACGACTACATTAGGTTACTGTGGTTTTGGTCCTTTGTAGTTCATATACATATCATGGTTAAAAACGGAGAAGATGGTAATCTCTTGTCTAACAGAATAAAACTTGATATTTATGAATTTGAGCATTTTATACAGAATGGACATACTATCAAATTTTTTGCGGAGTTTCCCTTTAAGATAAGTTGTACAGATAGTAACAGTAATTTGTTTTTATTGATTCATTCATATACTTATTTATAATTCTTCTTTTTAAAAAAATGATGAAAGCATTGCGACACTGTTGAATTGCTATATGCTTTAAAAGGTAGAAACAAAATAACAGCACGATCATTATTATATAACAATTAAGACAATCTTTTTGCTTACGATATCGAACTATAATAGAGGTAAAATAGTAGAGAAAATTAAACACCAAACTTAAATTGAAAGCATAAAATATCTTATTGACATATACTTTAAGGATCAAGTATTTTGAACTTTAGTGAGCAATGTTACTGTTTTTTAACCACACATTTATCGTCAAGCAATATGAAAATGTTTAAATTGTCAAGCGTTTCAGTTATCAATTTCGATGTCAGTATTGATTTACTCTCTGATATCTTGAACGTTTTTGATATAGTGTTTATAGTTAATTCTTAAATGTCTTTTTCTTTTGAAATGCAAATAAATAACACTACATATATTTGTAAACTACTAACACGCATGTGTACAAGTTGTCACCTATATTAAGCTAATATTGGGAAGCAATTGAAGAAAACCCACTTCAGTTATAACATTTACCATATCCAACCGTATTTTCACGAACCCAAATGTCTATCTCATGCATTATAAGCAGGCTCTTACAATAGTTTGGGAACAAACAGTATCTAAGGTGCAAGCAGTTACTATATACCCTTATTTTCAATCTTTGTCGTATAAACGAGAAACCTTTGCAATACATTCAAATATATTTTACTATGCACGTAAAGTATTACCTTTAAAAAGAGGACAGACATCCCATACTTGTAATAAGCCTTTCCCACTGAATTATCCTATGGCAGTCTCCAAAAAAAATAATGGCAGTCCACAAAACACCAAGAAAAATACGAATGGTATCAAGAAAGCACCTGTAGAGAAAGTAAGATATGAACTGTAGATCGTTATCGTCATTTTTGTTACCATTTGTCATATATAAAGGTATTTCAAATAATTTTCATTAAAAATATAATGAGATGAAATCTATACATTTGTGACCGGTAATAGGTAGTTCATGATACGTTTTCTTTATTATAGCTTTTATGACCTTGACAAATAAAACACAAAATTCATATGAGACTTTGGAAATCCATTGGACACTTTTCATTCGAATGCAGTACATATTAGATGTATTATTTCAAATATATAATGTGGAAAATGCAGTTTCCGTCAGTTATTAGTTTAGCAATTTAGTCATTGACACTGATCTTTAGTTGTTTTTTCTTTCGAATTGCTTTGTCTGTCATGGCGAATGATTTTTCTTGAAGAAAACTTGTTTGTCACAAGAACGATTAATAATATAAAAAACGAAAGTATGGGCCAATCACATCACAAGATGGCAAATTCCAGGAAGATATCAACTTTTTACAATACACGACTTAAAATTCCAACGACCTTAATATTAACTGAAAACCCGAGAATATGTCAAAATGCTCTGACATCATCGAGTAGTTGCTCGTGAAAATGTGTCTCTTTCATTTTGTTTGACATTAAGTCACTAATATTTTTCTACCGATTAATTATGTTCGTCTTTCAATGGGTTCATACGAGTTATTTCTTTTTTAAGTGCTATGCTTTTGCGTAGTTTGTTCGAAAGCCGGGAAAAAACGAAATAAGAACTGAACCATACATTTTTATAACCAATATTATTGGTAAATTTGAAAAAATGTAGTTGATGGTATTTAAACAAAATTCGATTCTTAAATACAGTTATTTTTGTTATCAAAACATCTATAAAATTTGTCATATAGAGATACCAAGACTAGACACAGACAATGAAAGAAAGTATTGACATAGATTGACAAAATATGCATATCGTATGAATGACTAAATAATTTCATAGCCAGACGAGCATGAAAACGCTGACCTAATATAGGGGACATTTCGACAACGGGAAAATCGTTGATATTTTAACATAAAATTTCAGCAATTTTTGCTCTTCGTTGTTAAAGTTTTGATAGAAAAGTTTTTCAAAATAAATTGAGTCTATCAAAAAACTTACAATAAGCACAATCAAGTGATATTGTTCTTTTTGCTCAATTTGGATACATTCGAACTCACTTAAAGTAAAGAATATGTAAAAAGAAATTCTACTATCTATTTGTAAATAAATATATCAACAATTAACAGCGTAACGTACCACCTCCATTTCTCATACAGATATAAGGAAAACGCCAGAGATTTCCCAAACCAACCATATATCCAATCAGTGATAACAAGTATTCGACCTTTCGATTCCATTGTCCCCTTTCATTATTTCTGTCACTTGAAGATGAACTATTTGTTGTTTTATCCATGGCTACTGAAGAAAAAAAAATCAACAAAATAGTATAAATAAATATTGGATAGGTTCAATATCTAACATGCTTTGTAAATGTAGTTCACTTTTTCATTTCCTAAAATTGTATTGTTTCATCTCATTTGGTTATACTTATACCTGTAATTGATTGTTCATATTATCTGTTTGGTTTTAATTTTTACAAAGATACCACTCAACTGCTCATATAGTAAACCTCTAATTCTTTTACTTTGTCTTTTCTATCGATGTTTTCCCAGTATTGTAGTTTATTAATACGCATTGCTTAAAGTCACAGGTGTTGTAGGTTTGAAATTTGTCTCATAGTTTTTCAGCTGGTAATGCCATTATACTTTTGTTATTGTCAAGTGCATTAAACAAGCTTTTGGTAGTAAATTAATACTCTATATCTCTTGATTATGCTTGAACGGGAAGTAAACTCATCAAGCTGTCAGGATTAAAAGATTGAAAGGCACATGCTTGTTTCGTCTTCAAAAGACTCATCAGTGATGCCAGTATACAAAAAAAGATAAAATGACAAACAAAAGTACAATTGCGAAGAGCATTGAAGACCAAAAAATCTGGAAGCTTTAAAACCGTTGATGCGTCATACTACAAAAAGGTCTTTAAAGTGGCATAAGACTCATCAGGGTTCGAGCTTCACTGATGAGTCTTTTGTAGACGAAACGTACATTATTTTAAGTCTGGTAACTATGATGAATGTAAATGTGAGCAGGGGTTTTGTGTTTCACATTGATTTCTTTTCTGGTTGAGAATAGATTTGAAATACGTTTGAATATAGTTAAGTTGGTACATTTGTTCACGAATCTTATATCACTATATAGACTTTTCGCTCTTATTAAAAACAACAAAGATTATATCAAAACAGTATATTTTAAGTAGATATGTGAAACGTATACAAAAACGATAATAAATGCAAATTCATTTTGTTGTGTACTTTAACCCATTCTCTCGCATCATTGTTTCGTAACGATCGTCGACTTGAAAAAATGTATAAATAAAACAAAATACCAGGGAAATCCAAAACGATAAGTCCTTTATCAAATGACAAAATTAAAAGCTCAAACACACCAATCAAATGAATTCTATCTTTAATGTATACTACACTGTACTTCATTTCATTAAAACAATGAAGGGCTTACATTATGACATGTGATAGGTTATTAAGGTAGATCATAAGTAAATGTTTTTTGAGACAGAATTTTCTTATAATTTGAAAAAATGAAGATTTTCCTATGTTTTTTTTCAGAAATATAATAAAAAGTATGGGTCACCGTGCTATTTTTCAAGCTATGAGTCGTTGAAAATTGCCTAAATTTGGTTAGTTTGTTCATGAAAAAACACATAACAGTGCATAAAAAAATTTCTGAGATAGAATTTTGAAATAAATTGTGAGAAGATAGGTTTTATAATATGTTTTAAGAAAATAAAAAGAAAACATGTTGTCACCGAACTTGTTTTCTTGCCACAAGTAAAAATAAAAAATTTCCCTATTAGCCCAGTATAAATTTTGTGCTAAAAGAGTTATCTCCCCTTAAATGGCTCATTTGATAAAAATGATTTTAAAAACCAAAAAGGTTGATATTTGTTAAAATATTTTAAATAATACAATAAATTAGCAAGTTTTCTTTATATAAATAAACACTCTAACCATTAAATTGCAAATCTGTTTCCAAATTTGCTGATTTGGGCAAATAACTAGACCGATTTTGTACTGTGATTGTACAATCCAAGATGGCGTTATACCATGTATCTACCTTAAGCTATTAAGAGGCCGATAATCTATGTCAATACAGATATATAGGAGTTTGGAGTTCTAACAAAAAGTGTGGATGCTGAATGTTTTGTAGAAATGAAAAACAAAAGTCGTGAAGAAATTGCCATTTCCCCCCTATTACATTAGTTGAATAAAATTAAGTATTGTTAAATCAAAATAAATGTCATAGAAAATTTTAAGAATGAACTAATTTGCATATGGCGAGAGGAGTTAGGAAATTATTGCAAAAAGTTAAATAAGTTGGAGTGATATGATTTCTTAGTGTGCCAAAATTGATGCCTGGAAATTAGCAAAACGTCGATATTGCTAAAAACATCTTGTTTCTATCGCTTTTGCTGATTATCAATGTAATAAAAAAAATACGAATCTAGCGTCTAGCTGATATAAAAATTTAATTTACCACATATACTTTTTATGAAAATTAATAATAAATCCTATTCATATTCATAAAATCATCAAAACAACTTACATTACACACATTTGAATGATTACTAGCATATGCTTATACCAGACAGAAGCTAGCGAACAATAGCTAGCGAACAGTTATGCTTATGTAGTAATTGATTAATATATCCGTTTTGTATTAAAACACCGTCTTCTTGTCACTAACACACCGTCTTGTACTAAAACAACACCTTCTTGTACCTTATTCATAAGCATGGTTTTATTTGTTTATCTGAATCAGATGACTTTGATATGATAGATATACCGAGTTATAAATTTATTATGCAAAATAGAAAAACTAAGTCAAAAGTAAAATCTGGTGGCATAGCTTTTGGTTATAAAGAAAAATATGAAAAACAAGTACTGTAAACCGGGAAATTTTCGCGCAGTCTTTATTTCGCGATTTACTAACACATTCCAAATTCGCGCTGTTTTGAATTCGCGATTTCACAGTGGCTTGTATAAATAATTTCGTAAAGGATTTCAAAAGTGACAAGCTTTGCATGTATCTTAAATCAAGTGATAAAATCAATCAGAAATCTTTTGCTTTCGGTTCATTAATGTAAAAGTAGATTAAAGGTTTGTCATGTTTCAATGCTTGTAAAAACACATACACAATAATAGAAAAGTAGATCTAATCATTTTGTGCTAATTAAGAATGAATTAAAATAAAAGATGTCGATCTGACTAATCTGTGTAGTAGATTCAACGAGGTGATACTTTTATTACTGGTGTCATTAACATAATTGTATTTACAAGTCACAATTTGTAAACGTAAATGTAATAAAAAGAATTTTCCTTGATATTTTCGCGGTCATTTTATTTTCGCGTTTCAATTCTTACCGCGAAAATAGCGAAAATAAAACGACTGCGAAAATTTCCCTGTTTACAGTACATCTAATTATTGAAACAGAAAGTAAATGGGTGCTTTAGTTAAAAATATCTTCAGAAAATTTTGGTACTGGGGAAGATGTTTTAATTGGCTGTATTTATATTCCGCACAAAAACTCTATATACAAAACTCAAGGTGCTATTAACGAGCTTGAGCAGGAATTTCTAAAATTTTCTCTGAATTATAAATATATCCTGCTCACCGGTGATTTTAACAGTAGAACCATTACTGATTCAGATTTTTTTGAGATTTCAGAAAGTCATCATGATAATTCCGATAATTGTTGTTGTAGATTATGCTAGTTGTTTAAACCAGTTTAACATGTTACGTAAGAGATGTAGTAAAGATGTAACAAAAAATTCATATGGTAACCAATTACTTGATATATGTAAAAATAATAATTTATTTATATTGAATGGTAGAGTAAATGGCGATAAAGAAGGCATGTTTACGTGTAGACAGTCAAGTGTTGTCGATTATTTTATTTGTACATATCCATTGTTATACTGTCACTTCAAACCATTAAAAGTTTGAAATGGCCTATATCTGTACTCGACTGTACTGATTTTTACTTGACCAGTCTGAATTCGTCTGAGATTTACTTGATAATACTCGACTGTAGTCTGAACCATACTAAACAGTCTGAATGTGTACTTGACCAGTACTTAACCGTTTTATACGAGTCTGAACGGTACTCGACCTAGTCTGAACCGTACTCGACCTAGTCTGAACCGTACTCGACCTAGTCTGAACCATACTCGACCTAGTTTGAACCATACTCGACCAAGTCTTAACCAAACTAGACCTATTCTTTGTATCTATTAACTGAATTTTATCAATTTAGGAATTTTTTAATAAAAATGAAATTTGAACAACAACTTGAAATTAAAAATGTATTCAATACAGTTCTGAAATTAAAATTTCACAATAATCAATCATAATATAACTTCAACTCAATATTAATCAACACTTACATAATAATATATATCAACTTTTAAAATATAAATAGAACAAGATGATCAAATAATCTAAAAAAATGAATTGTGACTAATATTTTCAATATTATTCAAATTTTATGAATATTTCGGAAGTATTTTATGGTAACTGGACTATTTTCACCATTAATAAGATTTAATCATTAAGCATTAAATCAATTTAATGAATTAAGATTATCGTCTGCTAATCTAGAGTTATCTTTTCTTTAATGTTGAAGGACTTGAGCGTCTTTCATTTACCTACATAATTTCGTAAGCGGTTTTCCCGCTTTATTTGGTATAAAATTGCATGCTTTTCGTGATTTGTTCATTGCGTGATTTGAACTGAAGGAACACAAAAAGGATGGGCTGATTCAGACATAAGATAAGTACATATGTTTTAGTGATAGATAGATAGGTGTTGCAGTTGAATTTTCCGAATGATTTTATTTCTGTAATTTTAAAAGAATAATTTTATTTTATTTGAAAGTTGTTCTTGCAAATAGTTTGATTCTTACTTCAATGTATCGCTTACTTCGATAGCATTTATACTGACTAGACTATTATTCAATAGTTACATTTGTGCACACATATATTAATCATTGAATAGCATTAAATTTAAAATGCTTTAATACAGGTGATATATTTGTTTTGATTGTAATGTATGAGCGATATTCTTTAAACAGGTAATTACATGTTTGTAGTGTAAGCCGTGTTAACATTTACATGCCCGCTAATGTTTAATTTGTTCCACGTACATCTTTTATAAGTTTTTTAATTTGCGGATAATTAAATAAGCTTGGTAATTTAACTTACCGTTTTTAGCGACGTTATATTTTGTTTGAAGGAACATTGCACTTGTTTTACTGAATTGTGTTTTGTTACCAACTTCAATTGTTTAATGCATTCAAATGTATTAATTTTATTTAAGACAACGTAGTGGGTTACATGTGGTATTTCATTTCTCTAAATCGAATGATTGAATAAGAAGTTGAATTTATATTTTGAAAGATGAATGGGTTTGTAAGACTTGATGTATGTAGCTTATCTGTTTTTATAATTATAATAGTTTATAACAATGCCAAGAGATAGAGGCAGGCGTCGTCGGCAAGACCCGGTTGGAGACTTCGTCTTAGAATGGCTCCCAGGGACAACTTTAACCACCATTTAGGAATGACAGAAGGCGTCCCAAAGTTGATATTGATGAAGATGCCCCTGTAGTAAGAAGACGGAGTGTTGATGGACCTCAACTAGTTGCCTTGCAACCAGATGTAGAATTCAAGAGATTAAAACTGAATTAGCTGCCTTAGGTGAGGTTATTGAAGTTTTTGATGAACATCTAATGTTGCCTGGTTTTAATGAGGTTGTTTTATTGATAAGTCAAAAGCTTAAGGAATTTTGAATATATTGATTTGTCCCTTATGCATTCACAACAATTTCAACAGTCAAACAAATGAAAACACCATTGGCATTAATGACGGTATGCTGGTTATACAAAACAAAGTTAGGAAAAACCATACTGTTAATTCTGTTGAGGATTGGACTGATTGTTTTATTGCTTATGCCCAGGTCCTTATTGAAAGGTATCCTGGAAAAGCAAGTGAACTTTTCTCATATATGTCAATAACTAGGGGTGCAGCGGCTGATCATCCAGTTGGAAAATGGTATTCTTATGACCAACAATTTCGTTTGAGAGTATCAAGGGATCATACTGAAAAATGGTCATCCATAGATGGTTTTTTGTGGTTGCGTATTTTAACTAACAATACTCAAAAACAACAGCAGGCTAATGTTGGTTATAAATGCTGAGATTTTAATTTTAAAGGTTTTTTCAATAAACGCAAGTGCCAATACAGGCATGCATGTCTCAAATGTGGTTTTAATCATCCTGCTTTACGATGTCGTTGCTTTATGGACAATGAAGGTAATACTGGTCCATCTAGGCTTAAGAGAAATAACATTTCACCTTTTGTTAACAACTCTGTTAATAGACAAAATCCAAAAGGAGGTATCAGCAAAGATAATTTATAATTTTTCAGAACTAGTTTAATATTTGGGCCCTAGGAACATCGCCGGTTAATGTAAATGAACTCTCTAAGCTTCTGGAACTATATCACGATAAACAAAGCGCTGTTGAACTTTTGAATGGATTTAACTATGGTTTTAAAATTCATTAGGTCCTAGACGTTCATGTGAATATAGAAATTTGTTTTGAAAAAAAACCCTATTGAAGCTCAAAAGAAGTTGAATAATGAGATATCATTAGGTCGAATGGAAGGCCCATTCAAACATAAACCTATTTCAAATCTTCGGTGCTCTCCTATTGGTTTAGTTCCTAAGAAAACTGGTGGACTTAGATTGATAACTTATTTGTCTTACTTCCGAAGGAAAGTATCCATGATTTTATTGATACTCAGTTTACCAAGGTCACTTATTCATCATTTGACAATGCAGTCAAAATTGTTAAACAAATGGGGAATTCGGCTTTAATAGCAAAAATAAATATTAAATCGGCATTTCCTTTACTTAAATGTTATCCTGGTGATTTTGATTTTCTAGGCATCAAACTAAATGGTCTTTACTATATCCAAAAAAAAATAATAATAATAATGCCCATGGGATGTTCTATTAGTTGTGCTACATTTAAAAATTTTCAACCTTTTTGCATTGGTCAGTTAAAACTAAAACGCATTCTGAAAATTTGGATCATTATCTTGATGATTTTATATTTGTTGGAGAAGCTCATAAAGATGACTCTCTTTCTTATGACTACATTTTCAAAAGTTTGTTCAAACTTGAAAGTTCCTATAGCAAATAAAAAAAAAAAAAACAAAAAAAAACAAAAAAAAAACCAGAAGGTCCTTGCACAAAACTTGAATGTATAGGTTTGTTAATTTATTCAGATGAGATGTTGGTAAGAATACCAGTGTTAAATAAAAAAAAAAAAAAAAAAAAACAAACTTAAAGATCAGATAAATTGGGTATTGGCGTCTATATGGCTCTTTTAAAAATGTTAAAAAATCTCATCATTTTATAAGATTGACCAAAGGAATACGAGATCATTTGCATATGTGGCAATATTGATTTAATTGCTTAAGAGACGTTATTTACATATTTTCACAAATAAAGTACTTTTAACTAATTTGGTAAATTATGAATCTAATACACATTGTATGAGAATTCGAGTGTTCCGGAATGAATGTGTTAAATACTTTTAAAGGTAAAGATATAAACATAATAACAGTTACGTGTATTGATTGATTATTTTAGCTAAGAGTACAAATCGTAAATAGGTGGTTTTTATTACAGTAAAACATGGATTACAATTTGTTTATTTGTTATACAGGTATATTTTAAGTAATCCTGGGATGATGTGAATTAATTTCCATATAGATGAATCAGGAGGCCTTTGCACCTCATGCGAGGTAAGCTAAGTGTTATTTTTGTAATGTTCGTATTTTTGTTTGTTGCTATTTTGTGCTTACGGCATTCATACAGCATGCAGCTATTGCTTTTAGTTTTGTTAATTTGCTTATGTTAAAGTTTGTGTTAACCGCTTTAGTTATTTTTCGTATATTAGACTTGTTTATTTAATACGAGTCGTTAAGTGCATATGTACTAGACTTTGTCAGTTACGCTCAACAATATAAGCATATTGTTGTAAATACTTGCAGAACAGTTTTAATTATATTTCAAATAGTAAAACATTTGTTTATCATAATACATGGATAGAAACCTATTTACCAGATTATTTATTTGATAAACGGTCAGAGTCTTACTATTGTATTTATTTTGTAGGGTATCTTTTTATATATTTGTTATTATCCTGAAGTTAGTCCAGAAATAAAAGGAACCACCTTCAACAAACGTATTGTGTTTTAATAAGCCCTAGAAAGCTACTACAGGATCTTAAAGTCATAATAAACGAGTGAAAAATAATGTTATTCCAACTCTTGAACTAATGCATACAAACGTCATAAACTTACTAGTCTTCTGTGCACGATTTTATCATTTTTTTCGCATAAATTTCGTATAATCGTCATTTTTTTTTCAATCGGTCAGTGTTGTTGTGAAAATATGGCAGGTAATTAAAGTTCGTGTTTTGAAGCTGAAGTTTAAATATAAGCGATTGTCACCTGTTTGTCAACAATCAACAAAAAGCATGAATATTGAGCATGTATTTAACATGTACAATCAGATAATAGTTTATTTTAAGGACATTCATGCGTATTGCGATCACCGGATTTTTACGAGATGGGTCACACTGAGGTCACTTTGCATACGGAAAATATGTTGGGGAATTGCTTCATGGCCTTGAAGGCATAAAACTTTGCTCAGTGCTTGGAGCACAAAAATCATGCTCGAAACAAGAAATCAAGCAATTTCATTGGTTGATTTTTGAGTATGAGTACAAAAAAACTGACTCGAAAGTTTTATGACCGCAAGGCCTGGAAGGAAGCAATAAAAATAAAGTAAAATTCTTTTAAATATGAACAAATTAAAGAATTTTCTTAAGAAAAAAGTATATGTACATAATGAAAACTATCCATTCAGTTATAAAAAAAAAAGCATATGCATTATTTTTTTTAATTTGAGGTTTCTTAAGACTTTTTAAGAAATGAGCCCGAGCGAAATTATTTTCTCTGTGTCAAAATATTACAATTTTTTATTGTATAGGCAGCGCACGGTAGGTTGTCTCTTGAGTATGCATCTCCACGTAAAAATAGTGTGTTTTCGCTACTTTGAAAATATTTTTAATTGTTCCGAATGGTGTGATAATTTTCAAAATTAGGGGATATCTAGTCTTACCGTACAAGACTAAGTTTAGTATTAATGTCCCAAACTCCCCCCCCCCCCCCCCCCCCCCCATTCTGCTTATTTCCTGCTACAAGATGTCTTTTCCAAGTGAATATAGGGTTTTTGTATGGACAGTTTTGACATACTACATATAGAATACAGGGGCGGATCCAGGATTTTGCAAAGTGGGGCGAAGTTTTTTGGGACCTTTTTTTGGCTAAAAAACATGAAATAAGTGTAAAATGCACTTTTTAAACGGTTCTTGACGTGGGGCATGTATATTTAATAGTTGCTGTTAAGTGTAAGAGTTGGACATTTTTGATGTTGTATTCTCCCCGTAAATTGTCTTTCATAAAATTATAGTATGGGTCAAAAGCTATGAACTGATATATTTGATGTGGGATAGACATGGAAAATTCTCGCTTGTTGTATGTTAAGTTAGCATAAACTCACAGATTTCTTGTTGTAATTAAGATACACACCGCGCTATTCGATGAATTTTACAATACGAGCGATACGAGTTAAAAAAGACAAACAAGCAATTTTTATACAAATGTTTGGTTGATATGTTTTACCCAACACAATTGAAAATTAACCAAAGGCTATGAATGAGTCTGAAACGACAACGAATTTGTGAATGACGGTCGACAAATGGAGACATAAAGGCCACACCAGCAGGCAGGTTGCAGTCTGATCTTGATAAAAGTATTCGATATAGAATGAAATTCAAAACAGTGTGGCTGTGGCCATTGATTGACACATTAAATTCATCCATTGACTGGGACAATTTACGTGAACGTGTGTCTGTAACGACCACTGTTCATGACGTACCTACGATAGACATTTAAACTGTGGGGTCACCAAAGGTTTCTTAACGCCTTTAATTATAAAATAATTCGAAAAATTAATCAGAAATAACCTTTATATTTTGATTTATACAATTGATATAAATCAAAACATCGTGTTATTCCTGATTAATTTTTCGAATTACTTTATTAAGGTGTTGAGGACCTTTGGTGGACCCATAGTTTAAGTGTCTTTAAAAAGTACATAGTGAGCAGTGGTCGTTACATAAAAACGTTCACCTAAATTGTCCCAGTCAATGAATGAATTTGATATGGCAATCAATGGCCACACTGTTATGAATTTCATTCTATCAATTCATGCAAACCCCCGTCCCGAAAAAAATACGCCCGTTTTTTATTTATTATGTTCATTTAATGCTATATTATTCTGTTGGAAATTTTCGTTTCTATTAGCCAAAAAGTGGACAAGATTATTGTTTTCAATCTAAATACGGCCAGACTCTCAGATCTCAGACTGCCTCCTCAAACAATGGCTCGAACCTTCCACTTTAAATCTATCCAGAGCTTATACTGACTGGGGATAATTATTCAGCTATGTTATTTTAAGATAGGCGCGGGCGTTTGGGGTTAAACATAATTTCGTAGGTAAATAATATTAATGTGGAACTTTTTTCATGAGATTATAATAGAGTATAACTTTTTTTGGTTGAATTGTGAAATAGAAGTCAATACGTTCTTGCTCACTCCTTTGTCGCTTTGAAGGTGTCATGATTTTTCATGCTCAGAATTGCAAATGTGTTCCTGTAATTTGAATTTCAAAATGACTGAGTGACGTTTTTTCGACGAACTGGTCAACTCAACCATACCGAATCACTCTACTGTGATGCGACTGCCATATAAGTTAGAGGTTTAGCGCTATAAAACCAGGTTCAATCCATTATTTTCTACATTTGAAAATGCCTGTACCAAGTCAGGAATATGACAGTTGTTGTCCATTCGTTTGATGTGTTTTATCATTTGAATTTGCCATTTGATTAGGGACTTTCCGTTTTGAACTTTCCTCGGAGTTCAGTATTTTGTAGTTTTACTTTTGAAATAATCAGTAAATACTGGCGAAAAAAAATCTGTATATGAAAAGAAATGTCTCATAAAAATTAAATACACGGGAAATGGCAAAGTTTACGAAGTCTAGTCTAAGTCCAAGCAAAAAGGGGGGCGTACGCCCTCACGCCCCCCTCTGTATCCACCACTACATGCAGTTACTGACAGCTTGTTCAAAGCCAATAACAACTTATAAAAAAATCAAGCATCTAAGACTAAATTCTTACCAAGATTTCTGTAAATCAGTGTTGATTGAGACCCACTGGAAAGAAATGCACCACTATTATTCTGTGTAACAGATTGTCATTGTTGCGTCAACCACATTGATTTCTTGATTTACTTCATTTTAATTTTAAAAGTGTAAGAAAAATTGATTTCTTGTCCAAAAATACCGTGTGTTGCGCTTATAAACATTTCTTCCTGTTTTTAAAACATGCTAAATGTTTATAATTACATAATTGTGTAAATTTACATTCAAACATTAGATGAATTGCATTTATTTCAAACGTTTCCAGAAAACATGCTCATATTCGAATAAGCTGACAATAATTCAAGTGAAACAGGGATGGGGATATACAAAGTACTGTAAAAGAAAAGTTAGAGTATCTATACTAATGAACGAGAAGACCTAATTTTGTGTGTCGCTTCTCTTTTTTCTACAATGAATTAATCATCATGCCTCTGTGTTCTATATAGGTATAGTCGCATTTGTCATCTTTTCTTATGATTATTCAGTTTGTGTTATTTTGGGAGGAAAACGAAAATAAAGGTGTCAAACCACCAATTAAAAATCCCTATCTGTTCAACCGAATCTTGCAATTTTCACAGCTATCTAAATATTTTACCTTAAGTTTCAAGGAAACCAGGTATATCCTGAATTGTACATGTATCACCTTTCTACATGCCAATTTTCAACCAATGTTTAAAGTCTTATATGAAATTTCTGATCTTGAAAACACAGGTACTACCAAAATAACTCCCTGTTTTCTGGAAATCTTAAATTAGTGTACTATGAAGCGCATTAATCCTGAATTTTTAACGCAAACTCATAGACAAGTGAATTTTGACTCAAAATGGTCTAAATATATTTCCCTTTCACCAGAAGTTTCAATTCTGCATATTTGTTGGTTAGTTTAAGTAAACAATGACATCAAAAGTACTATTTTGTATCAGAGTTCAATATACTGTCGAGACCGCACTGTTTTTCCTCATCACAATTATGTAGAAATAGTGGTGAGTAACAGTGATCAACAGTTTTCACACTTGTTTTAACTGGTCGGCAGATATCCAAACTCAAACACCTGATTTTCGTTTTGAAGGTCGTAATCATGACTGTTTTCATATTCATTTTCAAAATCCTGTAGCATTTCTTCAATTTTAGCAAACAAGTTCATTCTCCTAGAAGATACATACTTTCCGTCAGATTTACCGTTGTCCCATTGAAAAGTCGCCGGTTGAAATTTTAACATTGCAAAATCTGGTCAAAGGGACGTAATTCGTACAAAACGTCGCAATATTTCGCGGAATCCGCTAGACGGCGTTCATTTACTGTCACTTGACCTTAATAAAGGAATCCAAAGAGCAAAAAAAAATGTATAGGTCATCATGCTTGTTTTCGAGATATGAGCCATTGAAATTTTAGCGGGAAAATATTTTCTCTTGACTTTTCATAGGTTTATCATTGACAAGTTAAAGTTCTCAAAAACTGTTAAAAAGTAATTAAAATTTTATAAGACTTTAATTTACAGATTATCGGTTTATCATTATACATGTTAAAGAATTTCAAAACGAAAAATGGGGGTCACCGGGCAAATTTGTTCAAGGCATTCAAATGGATAAAACCAGAGGATTCTGAAAATCTGACAAAAAATCCAAAACCTGACAAGCCACCTTCCTTAACAGCTGTATCATGATACGTGATATTTCTGTAATTTTCCGAATTTTTGATCGATAGTGAACCGTTTCAGTATTTTTCTTTAATTCTTTTTCGTGTAGCCGTCCGTCTCAGTGTTATTCAGTTTTTGTACGAGAACACATATTACAAGATTCAAATTTATTTAGGGGCTCAATTAAGCAGAGGAAGTTCCCTTTTTTTTTGGAATCTTTTATGATATCGGAAATTCGTTACCGGCTGAATCAGCTGTTGGATCATTTTTGTTATTGTCTCCCGATCTTACGAGAGTATTATGTTCAATACTTTAGTAGATAAACACTCCCATTCGTTGTAGCAAAAACTTTCTATACTAAGTATATACTATTATAGAAAGTCCCTGGTTGTAGTTATATACAAAATGTACATGTCTGTTCAGCTTTCAATAATATTGAAATTCAAGGTTCTCGATAAAAAAAATCTTGCGTTCTATGATCTTGCTTTACGATATGTATTTTTTAAACTTACCAGTTTGATTTCTAACAAAAAAAAAATTTAAATACAGATAATAATTGTTTGCATAAAAATTGCTTCCAGGATCCAGCAATACTGATGTTTCTTTAAGTAAGGAAATCGAAGGAAAACGGGTAATTTTTAGCCACTGATTTTATTGAGAAAAAATCAGCGGTCACTTTATTAAATGTATTTAATGTTAATAATTATAGGTCAAAGTACGGCCTTCAAGACGGAGCCTTGGCTCACCCCGAACAGCAATCTCAGCTTAAGTTGTTCTTGCTTAAAAATTGCTTCCAGGCTCAAATAATACTAATAAATATAATAATAGTACCCGTCCACGTCCACTTGTATTTTAGTCCATCTGATGAATTTTAGTCCATCTGATGAGTTAAGCCTTTTTCAACTGATTTTTATAGTTCGTTCATATGTTTTTATGTTTGACACTGTCCCAGGTTAAAAAGAGGGGATCCCGCTATCATGCTTAAACCCGGGAGGGTCTAAAACGCGGAAGTGGAAAACGCGGAAGTGGAAAACGCGGAAGTGAAAAATGGGTGTATTATAACAAATATCTCTGGAACCGCTTAAGCTAAATCGACAAATAAAACTGATTCTGAAAGCTATTATAATAGGCTATAAGATAAAAGTAAAAAAATATTTATTTAAATATGCTTTTTTACCAAAAAGTTGACCGGAAGTCTTTCTTAGTGTGACTCTGGCAACACATTTTTGAACATTAAAACTTTAATTTACGAAAAAGCATATAACCCGGTCAAAGTCTGTCAATTGATTCTTAAAGATATTTAAATGACAAATAATATGATATAAACAAAAAAATTAATATATTACTATAAAAGGGCAAAAAGTTGACCGGAAGTCACCCTTGTACATAAATATAGAAGTGAAATTTTCAACTTTGAATTAAAATTCACAACAATATAAAAAACCCGGTCAAATTCTGTAAATTGATTCTTGAAGACAATTAAATGACAAATAATATGATATAAAGACAAAAATAAATATATTACTATAAAAGGGCAAATAGTTGACCAGAAGTCACCCTTGTATATAAATGATGAAGTCAAATTTTCAACTTTGAACTTAAATTCACAAAAAAGTAAAAATCCCGGTCAAAATCGAAAACATGATTCTTAAAGACAATTCAATAACAATTAATATGATATAAAGAAAAATATATTTACATAACTATAAATGGTAAAAATGTTGACCGGAAGTCACCCTTTTATACAAATGATGAAGTGAAATTTTCACTTTGATACTAAAATTCACAAAAATATAAAAAGTCCGGTCAAAATCCTGAAAATTATTCAGAAAGAAAATTCATTGACAAATGGTATGATATGGAACTTTCACAATGCTTAACACATGTTATACCTGTTCATAAATAACATTCAAAGATACTTATAATTTCTAGTAAAAAAGTCCCAATGAATGTAACTGGGTTTTTTTTTGTATGATTTCATCATTCTTCAACAATAGCAAAAACAGACTGTGCATGAAAAAAAAACAACCTCCGCCAGTCAATTTTCTAATAAAATCAAAGCAAAAAATTTCTTAAAACTAGATTGGACACTTATCATGCTTACCTCACTAAACCTCATTACTATACTAACAAAAAAACTGATAATTATTTCAAAATACGATGGTATGAATGTTCTTCCTGGTTTTGAAAGAACGATTCTTTTTATAGACATGAACGCGGCTGTCAAAGAGAGCACCCCTTTTCCATTATTATCGTAAGTCTACGTTACGTTTACGTTACATTTGCGATCAACTTTGTGAAACACTCGCAGGTAAAATCTTACGCTTAACATAAGTTTAATCGTAAACGTAAGTCGTACGAATCTTTGTGAAACGATAGCCAGACTATTTTCAACGGCAAAGATAAGGGTCAAGTACGATTCAGTACAGTCAAGTATGGTTCAGCCTGGGGTCGAGTAATATCAAGTAAAAGTCAGACCAATTCAGACTGGTCGAGTAAAAATCAGTACAGTCGAGTACAGATATAGGCCATTTCAGACTACAACGGTTTGTAGTGTGTGTTAATGAAATGCTTGTTCATGGTTGTTCGTCATTATATTCTGATGTTCAATCGACTTTATCGTAGACTATGTCATTTAAACAAACTTGAACTATAATAAATAAAAATATATACGTAGAAACATGCGCTGATCAAAATGTAAAAAAGATAAATAAATGGGATACTGAAAAAGAAAACGAATTCGTTGAGAGTATTGACAGAAATACGTTAAGCGAATTAGAATCAGGAACATGCTAGAAACTAGCATACTAGCTATAGAAAACATAAATAAAGTCGTTGAACAGGTGAACGCTATTATTCTAGAATCAGCAGAAAAAGTTTTGGGATCTCATTACAAGGGGGGAAACAAACACTACGATAAAAAGGTACACAAGCCATGGTTTAACAAAGAATGCTGGAAAACAAGAAAATGTTTCCGTATCGCAGGAAGAAATCCATTAAGACGGAAAATAATCGAAAACAAATGCAAAAATCAGAGAGAGATTATAAGAGACAACTAGATAGATCCATAAAAAAACATAAAAAAGAAATCAGACAGAAGATGATCTCATTAAAAAACAGCAACGCAAATGAATTTTGGAAGATCTTGAATACAAATAGGGGGATAACAACAGCTTACATTTCGGTTGATTTATACGATACATATCATTGAAAGTCTGTCCTCCTGGTTAGAGGAACTGTAATAATATTATAATGTTATTTATTATCACACATGCGAAACAAAATATGTATTATATATGAACTGTTATTTTCTCTGTAGCTATGTACTAGTTTATGAAAATACAATCATTCTTCTTCTGCTAATTTATGGAAGTTAAATACACTCTGCCTTGTATAAAATATTTCTATTTATTTGAACATATAATTAAATATAGAAATAAGAAAATGTGGTTTGAATACCAATTAGTCAACTCTCCACCAGAGACTTAATGAAATAGATGTAGAAGACTTAATGAAATAGATGTAGAAGACTTACTGAAATAGATGTAGAAGACTTGATGAAACCAATGTCAAGCCTATTTCACTTGTAGAGTTCAAATTGAAAGCATGGTAAATGAAGAATTTATTTATCAATGTTCCACAAAGTTGTTATCTGTCGATAAGTTCAGATATGTCATAGTTGACTTCAATGCTATTTGCCTATATAGATACTTGTCAGCACAACGGGCTGGTGCTATATGACCCGAATTAATTAAAAATAAACGCATGATACATCGCCCATAAAACGATAGATCACGTTGAGGTATTTATTTAGCAGTCAAAAAAAAAATGGAAAACAACACGTTTTATAATTTATTGCGTCCGAGGCGCTTTTCTGGATTTACCTTCATCAGGAACGCTCAAAGCCAAACATTTGAAATCCGAAGATGTATAAGTACCGAAAATCGTTGAAAAACTTTATGTCAAAAATACCTAAAATATATAGGCCAAATTCATCTAAAGCCAACTTTGCCTGAGAAAGTTGAAACCTTAGTTTCATAATAATTTCAAAATGTATAAACAGACAAATTATGTTCTGTTACAACAATAAAATATCTCCCCATCTATACTATTAAACGAGAAGACCTCATTTTGGGTGTCGCTTCTCTTCTTTCCACAATACATTAATCAACACGCCTCTGTGTCCTTTAGGTACAGTGCATAGTCGCATTTGTCATCCATTCATATGATTATTCAGATTGAGTTATTTTGGGAGAAAAACGAGAAAAAAGGCATCCGGATATTGTCCCGTCATTGGACGAAATTTTAAGTCAGATTAGACTTCCGGTTTACGTTTTTCTGTATACTTTGAACATATATTTTCTACGAATCTGCTATCATTTTCAAGTTTACTATCCACGGCGTCACAGAGTTTATTAAATAGAGAGGGTGTATACTATATCAATGACCACCATGGATCGATTAGTAAACTTAGAATTGAAAGTAAATCATGACACTTTATTTATATCATGTATATAGTATACAGATAAGCGCAAAAATTATTCATGTGAACTTTTGATACATTTTCTGAAATTTTCCAATCATTTAATGATTAATCTTTTACAATTCATTGATTACTAAAAAAAGAAGATGTGGTATGATTGCCATGTTGAGACAACTCTCCACAAGAGACCAAAATGACACAGAAATTAACAACTATAGGTCACCGTACGGCCTTCAACAACGAGCAAAGCCCATACCACATACTCAGCTTTAAAAGGCCCCGAAATGACAATGTAAAAAAATTCAAACGAGAAAACTAGCGGCCTTATTTATGTACAAAGAAATGACAATGCAAAACAATTCAAACGAGAAAACTAGCGGCCTTATTTATGTACAAAAAATGAACGAAAAACAAGTATGTAACACATAAACAAACGACAACCACTAAATTACAGGCTACTTACTTAAATTGTCATAATATATACTAAAAGTATGTTCATATTGAAATTGAGAGAAAACCAAAAATTCGAAATCATTTTTGGAAATAAAGGAGGAGAGATAAAAAAAAACATTTTCCTGTCCCCAATAACCTATGACTTATGATACTTTTGCTGAAATTCTCCATTCATTCAATATTTTATAAAATTCTTCCAACAACACTTTACATACTTTAAACTACGCTCTGTATGCCCGCGATTTCGCGGATGTGTTCTAGTTATTTATGAAACAAGGAAGAGTTCATAACTTGTACAAGAAAAAACAAGATTAAAAAAAATCTTTTACCGTTTACTTTGACATTTTTATAATCCATTTATGGGCATAATGTTTTCTGATATGTACGTCCGTCCATTCGTTCGTCTGGTTGTCCGTCCGTCCGTCCATTCGTTCGTCTGGTTGTCCGTCCGTCCGTCCGTCCGTCTGTTCGCCCGTCTGTCCCGCTTAGGGTTAACGTTTTTGGTCGAGGTAGTTTTTTATGAAGTTAAAGTCCAATCAACTTGAAACTTAGTACACATGCTCCCTATGATATGATCTTTCTAATTTGAATCCAAAATTAGAGATTATCCCCCATTTTACGGTCCACTGAACATAGAAAATGATACTGCGGATTGGGCATCCGTGTTCTTGGGACACATTCTTTTTTATAGATGTAAAACAGATGATAATGTTATAATTCATCAAAAATTGTCATGGAACTAAAAGAAAATTTATATCCAAATTGACGTTAAAAAATAATGTAATCACCGATAGTCATGACTAAAATAAATGATAAGGAAAGATATGTTGTCTCTTAAATTCCAAAATATATCAAAAATATAAAGTAGTAAGTCATACTTTTATCTCTTTTATAATTTAATGTGTATTTTGTCGTTTGTAGCTGATCATTAATTGCATTGAATCATTTGATAATTAATATTACGTTTTTTATCCGAGAGTATATTCAGCTTTTGTTAGATTGTGTAATTGTATGATTGGTCATATCACTCTTTGATATGAAGGCAGAAAAAGAAACATAGGGTACATCCCTAGTCATAATTTGAAGACATACTGTCCTTCACGTGGCAAAAAAAGAACAAAAATCAATATGAAACAGTCTACAAAACACAACACAGGAATAATTGAACAACACTAATACTACCAAAAATCCGAGGTAATCTTAGATGGCACCGAAGAGAAAGCAATGCAATGCTCTACGTGTGAAATCAGGCGTGTTGCTCATATAAGTACAAATGTCAATCTAAGAAGGCCACTCTCCGATAATAGAGGAAAGCATTGTGGTTACTACAACTGAAATATATCCTTCGTAATTTGTGAATTACATATCGGCCATTTCACTCGTTATGACAACCGTTAAATGTTTTAGTGGTAACTTCAGTTTTTGACTCCTTTACTTTAGAAGCTTCCTTGTTCCTTGTTAGCAGGGTCATCTGTAAAGTTAATTAATGAAATGAAAGATCTTGAACATATGATCAATTGGAAAATACATACTTTTTTTACATATACGTTTCTGGAACTATGCTACATAGAAATGGACATTTCCCAACGGAGAAGCTGAAATCCTCTCTTTTTTTGCTTAGTACGTAAATTTCTATGTTGTGTTTTGTTAACTTGTTTTCTTTTGATCGTTTTGCATTTTGTGCCATGGAAGTGCAAGTTTGTTGATAAGTTTGGATACTTATGCCTCTCTTAAAACTTAGATTTAAGTCAAAATATAAGACATACATTGTACTTAGCTGTATTTGTTGCATCCTTTTTTCAAGTTCGGTGTTATAGGTGCATTTAGAATAATCACCAAACGTTGAATTATTTAGAGAAAAGACATCATCTTTGTAGCTGAACATGCAGTAAAAGGATAATATCTAAGTTACCTACGAAACTTTATAAATGTGTCTTTATGTTTGGAATGGGGACTTTAACCATGAGCAAAGCCCATGCAGCATATTATAGGCCCCGAAACGACATATATTAACCAAAAAAAAACCCATACAACTAATGACCGTATGTACAAAATAATGAACAAAAAACAAAAATGAGGCAGAGAAACAAATCAACAAACGAAAACCACTGAATTAGACAGACACACACATATTGAATATGGTAGGGTTAAACATGTTAAGGGGATCGCAACTCTCCTCCTAACTGACAGTGGTGTAACAGTACAACATAAAAACGAACTATACAAATCTGCAGAAAAGAGCTTAACTCACAAGATGGATACAAATAGAAATACATCTTACAAAAACACCGGGTACTTGTCGGCCTGTCAACAAAAAATACGTTAAATGTAGAGCTCAGAGGATTTGCCATAATTGACAGCTAGCTAAAAGTCAATAACAACTAGTAACACACTCATACATCAAAGACTAAATTATCAATCTATAAACATCCAACATCCTATGGAATTAGTGTAAAGACGTCATAAACAGTCATAGAAAAACATGACATTGTGCATTGCGAAGATACAGGTCTCGACAGATTGTATATCCATGAAAGTGCATATGGGTATAACAATAATATTTAGTTTGCTTTAACTTACGTATGACAATATTAGAATAAATACCAAATGGAATTGTATCCAAAAAAACACTTAGAGTGTTGAATTGGTAGCATTTGAGAAGAAGTTTATTTTAAAAGAATCAATAAGTTTACCAGGTTATGGTAAAAATGATGATGTGCTATCCCGTTTGAAATAAGTTTTCTAAAAACTAAAATTCAAAACCAAATCTTTATATCATGGCAGAATTTATTAAAAGTTTTTAGTAATTTGTGGTAACGAAATCCCTAACTTAATCATTTACTAGTAATACATAGATTACGGCTATTAAAATATATAACGTCACAAAAGAGGGACGAAAGAGATGTTCAAACTTCTAGATCAAAAATAAACTGAGAAAGCCATGGCTTAAAAAAGAAAAAGGCATACAGACAAATACAAGTACACAACAACATAGTAAACTAAAGACAACACAAGTCCCGCCAAAAACCTAGGGGTGATCTCTGGTTCTCCAAAAGGTCAGATCCTTCTCTACATGTGGCATACCCGTCTTGTTTATGTTATGACAAAGCCGGTTAATAGTCTAATTATGTAGGTCACATTCGTTAAAAGAAAACGAGATGGAAGTTACAACATAAGTGACATATCCAATATCATCTGTGAAACTGATATTCCATAACAGTCCATCAAGTCGTGATGGCGTCCGTAAATTAATGATGAGGATTTGACAATGCACATTTTCAAGTTAATGAGGTAAGTATGTATTATGTTGACGACTGTGATTACTGACATATAATTAGATTTTAAACTTCTCCTGGTTTGTTTGTTTTTGTACGAGAGTAAAGATGGTTCTGTGTTTTCAAAAAAGGGAGGTATAAAATTTTAAATGGTTGATCATTCAATGTACTTGTATGAATAGATATCACTTGGGATCTGTAAATAGTTATCAAAGGTACCAGGATTATAATTTAGTACGCCAGACGCGCGTTTCGTCTACATAAGACTCATCAGTGACGCTCATATCAAAATATTTATCAAGCCAAACAAGTACAAAGTTGAAGAGCATTGAGGATCCAAAATTCCAAAAAGTTGTGCCAAATATGGATAAGGTAATCTATGCCTGGGATAAGAAAATCCTTAGTTTTTCGTAAAATTCAATGTTTTGTAAACAGGAAATTTATAAAAATGACCACATTATTGATATTCATGTCAACACCGAAATGTTGACTACTGGGCTGGTGATACCCTCGGGGACGAAACGTCCACCAGCAGTGGCATCGACCCAGTTGTGTAAATAGTTATCAAAGGTACCAGGATTATAATTTAGTACGCCAGACGCGCGTTTCGTCTACATAAGCAACGGCAAACAACTGGTATTTATAAATTTTATTTGCAATTTGGAAGCATGTATCTACTCGATTTCAACCTTAGTTTTAACCCATGATGCGACATCATCAAAATCACTTGTGTTGTCATCACTTGATTCATCGTCTGTGTATGGCAAAGCTACAGCTTTGACTGACAGGTCAACATCAGCATAAACAGTTCTATTGTTGGATCCATGAATCACAAATCTTTGACTTTCGCTAGGACTGAAGACAATCTCAGAATAGTTGAGAACATGATCATCCTGAAGATTAGAAAACAGATTTCAATCAAACCATATTGCTTTTTTTTATTGAGTTATTTGTGATATGTTGTATTATTTTACTCAACTTATTCAGTTAATAAGTTGTATGTTTTCCACGCATATTTTATTTTATTTTATTGTAACAGAAAACCCTGTTTGTACATGAGTGTACTTCTGCATAGTTCCAACCTGTATCGAAAATATCAAAATGTTATAAAACCGAAGTTTGTACACTTACCAAACATAACCAAGCCATACAATGACTAGAATCATGTGTGTGTAAATCAACTCTTACCATCATGACTTTCAGAGGGAAAAAAATAAAAATCCGAAAATGTGTCTTCAATTCGTACCACAGACTGTATTACTATTGAATTCTTCTACATCATAATACGTTTCTTCTAAACTTTCAAAATTCAACTCTATGGAATTGTTAAATAAAACACCATTATTAATAAGCAAACAAGTAATTTATTGACCTTGATTAAAATCGATAGCTCCAAACACGGACATACGGAAGCCCTGGAGTGCCATGCAAAAAAAAAATTTCAACTTGTGCGCACAAGTTACCAACTTGCGCGCACAAGTTACTAACTTGCGCGCACAAGTTACTATCTTGTGCGCACAAGTTACACAACTTGTGCGCGCAAGTTACACAACTTGTGCGCACGAGTTGTACAACTTGTGCGCACAAGTTACACGTGATCTTATAGACATGCGCTGTTTTGCTAAAGAGACTACTTTATGGAACGCCGTAGCTGCCGAATACGAACATATGTTTAAATACATGAATGCACATACTTTTCAATATCTGCACATGTTTTTTTCTATATATACACATACTTTTCATATATATGAACATAGTTTACTTTATATTCACTTACTTTATATATATATGCACATACTTTTCCTACATATGCACATCGTTTATCTTATATGCACATATATGCGCATTTTTTTTATATATATTTGCACATAGTTAACTTCATATTAATATTTGTTTTTCGTTCATTTTTTTATATAAATAAGGCCGTTAGTTTTTCTCTTGAATTGTTTTACATCGGGGCCTTTTATAGCTGATATTGCGGTATGGGCTTTGCTCATTGTTCAAGGCCGTACGGTGACCTATAATTGTCTGTGTCATTTTGGTCTCTTGTGGACAGTTGTCTCATAGGCACTCATACCACATCTTCTTTTTTATATTCATATGCATATACTTTTTTTTCTATATATGCACATACTTATTCTACATATGAATGTACAGATGTAGTTCTGCATGTGAATACTTTTCTCAATATATATGAACATAGTTTTTCAACGTGAGAATTACAATTCATATTATGCTTTTCTGTTGTTTTTTTTCAAACTGAACTAAGGGTTTCAATATCATAAAAGGAATGTTTATTAAGATTTCTTAATGATGTATGTTGTTCAATTAAGCAACTGTTGGAATCATTTTTATATGAATGCAATATTATTTTGGTATATATGATGGTATGGCGTTGTTGTCTTCATCTATAGTCACTTGGTTTTCATGTCAAAACATTGAAGGAGTCGATTTGTTTGTATTAAATTTTAACACAAGGATTATTACCACTAACGGGTCAAAAGTTGTAAAAATGCATTCTTACAACTAAACACATTAATTCAAAAACCAGTTGTTGGCATGACACGGGTTATGTTCTTCTCATATATGTTATGATGGTATGATACTAAACCCCTAACGGGAAGGATTGTGCCTGTTGTTCATTTGATGAAATCATAATCTTTCAGTCATTTTATTTGAAGTCTGGAGCTGGCATGTCAGTTAACTGCTAGTAGTCTGTTGTTATTTATGTATTATTGTCATTTGTTTATTTTCTTTGGTTACATCTTCTGACATCAGACTCGGACTTCTCTTGAACTGAATTTTAATGTGCGTATTGTTATGCGTTTACTTTTCTACATTGGCTAGAGGTATAGGGGGAGGGTTGAGATCTCACAAACATGTTTAACCCCGCCGCAGTTTTGCGCCTGTCCCAAGTCAGGAGCCTCTGGCCTTTGCTAGTCTTGTATTATTTTAATTTTAGTTTCTTGTGTACAATTTGGAAATTAGTATGGCGTTCATTATCACTGAACTAGTATATATTTGTTTAGGGACCAGCTGAAGGACGCCTCCGGGTGCGGGAATTTCTCGCTACATTGAAGACCTGTTGTTGACCTTCTGCTGTTGTTTTTTTCTATGGTCGGGTTGTTGTCTCTTTGGCACATTCCCCATTTCCATTCTCAATTTTATCATAAAACTTAATTTAAATTGCCGTTTTCTTTACCAATTTTAATGTGTTTTCAAAGTATTCAGTATAGTCTAAGTTCTCAAAATGTGAATTGTTTTCTATTATTATGAAGATATAGAATGACCAAAGACGGGGGAAATTTTTTTTATGCCCTGCCGCTAGGCGTATGTGGCATTATACATTTATTACCCTTGATCGTCCGTTTTACCGTCGATCTGTCCTTCCATCTTTCCATTTTATTTTGATGCATTCTAATTCAACTTTTAAATTGCCAATTCAACTTTGCCTCTACTTAATTTGATAAAGCTCATACACAAAGGTAAAAAACTATAAAACGCATAAAGTCACATGCTGTACTACAGCTCTGCTCCATTATAACTAGGAAAATTTCATTTCTTTTTTTGTTTGTTTTTGCACTCTCAACTTATCCCCAAATGCTGAAAATGTAGACTCAAAACAAGAAATACAGAGTAAATCAGACAAATCATAATGCAGCACTGCAGCCCGTCATATCATATTTGATATTCACACCTTTTTAAAGCTTTTCAATACGTATACATTTTATTTTTACGGCGTCGGCGTTGGCTTCACAATGTATTAGTTTGTGATTAGGTCTAGCTTATGTTGAACAACAAGTGGTGGTTCAATGATATGTTTTATGCAGTTGTATAAGTATTGGAACATCTCATTTCCATAGATAATATTTGGCCCTGTCCCCTCAGTAATTGTCTATTGACTTTGAAAATTTATTGGCATTTGCAAGTCATATTTCTATGCAGGTTATAAAGCCCATCCCTCATCATGGTTCATTAACTTGAAACTTTTACATAGTTTACAAGTTTATGTTTGTTTAAAGGGAACGACTTATGGTATTTTGTATGTAGTTGTATATTGGCACATTTCATTTTCATGGATATTGCTCAGCCATGTACTTTCAGTCGTGGTTCATCAACTTTGAATATTTCCATAACTTTCATGTAAAAGTATTGCTATTATGGTTTCAACATTTGCATTGTCAAAATTACAAAAAGGCGTTACATAACCATTTCTGTGAAAACAGTTTATTTTTTTAATATTTTAACGAAGTTAAATATATATATAATTACTTTCGTATACAAAGAGAAAAAATCAAGAGAGATACATTACTCCCACCCGACCCCAAATTATCAAAAGCTTACAACTTGAAAATGAATACATGATTCTATCAATATTTTTGTCTCTTTAAGATATAATATAGAATTACTGATCAAATTGATAAAATGGCCCAAGAGCCCAGCTTGATATTACTGCAAATGTAAAAACCCTGGATAGTTTGAGCAAGTATGGCCCCTTTAAATACGTTTGACATATCTACATTTGGATTGTGATTAACATTTTGATAATAGGCATCTTTTTAAAGACATCAAGAAATTCAATGGGCCATTCGTTTACACTCTGTATAGAAAAAAATTAACATTGACCAAAGAATTATGAATCATGAAAATGTGCCACATATAGTTGACCTACTGCGGTATTACATCTGAGAAACGTACAAAATAACGTAATTTTAACATTGATCATAGTCTCGTAAAAAGGGAGAAATTCACATGACAAAAAACTGTAATTTTGTTCAACCAGTCGCTGTACCATTTATAATAGGTCAAGACCAAAGAATATATGACAGACGGAAACTTCGAAATATAAGGCTATTGCAAACAAAGTATGAAGCATCCAGGTATTCTATCTTAATACCGAAAATATAAAGCTCTATAGAAATAGTTTTCGCCATTGCTGGACAGTAATACCTTTGTCTCACTCTATGACATTTTACATTCACTTTTTATAGATTATTCCCACACCGACAAAGTGCATTCGGCTCTTACTAATGTTTTTACTAATAAAACATAAAACCTGTATCAAAAATAAGGTCTGAAAGCACGAATGGCCCCGCTTAAAATTTTCAATTTTTCAAGTAATAAAGGGGCATATAATTGTCCAAAAAATTACTGCCAAAATTCTAACTCGGCCTAACTCTGTGTGATTATTAACATTGTGTGTGAATTTCAATAATTTTGGATAAGGCAAAATTAACGACAGAGTGCGGAAACCAAACTAAATGCATTAATATAACTTGTGACCCGTTATCACTGAATTGTTGGGACAAAAATCACTGAATTCAACACGCCATTAGTGGTAATAATCCTTGTGTTAAAATGTAATACAAACGACTCATACAAAATACAAAGTTATGGCATTAAAACAAGTGACTGTAGATGAAGACAACAGCGCCATATTATCATACATGCCAAAATAGTATTGCATTCATATGCAAATGATTTCAAAAGTTGCTTAATTGAACCACATACATTATTAAGAAATTCTTAATAAACATTCTTTTTATGATATTGGAACCCTTAGTTCAGTTTGAAAAAACGAACAACAGAAAAGCATAATATGAATTGTAATTCTCACGTTGAAAAACTATGTTCATATATACTGAGAAAAGTATTCACATGCAGAACTACATTTGTACATTCATATGTAGAATAAGTAGGTGCATATATAGAAAAAAGTATATGCATTATGAGGTTAGCTATGTGCAAATGGATATGTAAAAAAAAATCCGCATATATGTGCATGATATATAGAAAAGTATGTGCATATAAGGTAAACGATGTGCATATTTAGGAAAAGAATGTGCATATATATATAAAGTAAGTGCATATAAAGTAAACTATGTTCATATATATGAAAAGAATGTGCATATATAGAAAAAAACATGTACAGATATTGAAAAGTATGTGGATTCATGTATATAAACATATGTTTGTATTCGGCAGCTACGGCGTTCCATAAAGTAGTCTCTTTAGCAAAACAGCGCATGTCTATAAGATCACGTGTAACTTGTGCGCACAAGTTGTACAACTCGTGCGCACAAGTTAATAACTCGTGCGCACAAGTTGTGTAACTCGTGCGCACAAGTTGTGTAACTTGTGCGCACAAGATAGTAACTTGTGCGCGCAAGATAGTAACTTGTGCGCGCAAGTTAGTAACTTGTGCGCGCAAGTTGGTAACTTGTGCGCACAAGTTGAAATTTTTTTTTTGCGTGGCACTCCAGGGCTTCCGTACGGACATAATATAACATTTTTTGCCTGCATGATTTTATTTATCTACTGTTCTACTTTACGGAAATATATTATTTCAGTTATTTTTGGTTTTTTGGTTTCTAAACTATATATAGCTAATTGTGTGAATGCAAGTCATAGAGCTTTTTATGACAAATAAAATCTCATACCTTGATTGAGATAGCATTTTGTTCTCCTTCATTTAGTAACTTTCCACTTTTGCCTGTCACTGTTTGGAAAAGAATAAACAATGAAAAGTCATTTTTTTTGTAATCAACATTGATGGTGTAACTAATTAAAACTAGAGACTCCAAGGTGCCTGTGTCGCTCACCTGGTATATATGTTTACAATTGATGCATGAAATTATACTCTTTTTTTTAAGAAACTTCATGCATGGACCAGCTTCTAATCTTTCGAATGATTTTAACTGCTTTCAACTAATTCATCAGCTGAAGTTTTTGAGGTTGAAATACACTTTTCAAGTATGCCGTGCTGCTGTCTCATGGACATACATGTTCATATATTTGTTGTTAATCATTACTGATAAAGAATCAACAAGGAAACTTTCATGGATTTTGCCATGTTAATTATGTTTTTTTTCAATTAGTTATCGCAGCAGATATTTTTGTGAAAGTTAACGATGACGACGAAGGACGCCAAGTGAGGAAAATGATGATAAAGATTTACTATAAAGGGCAATAACTCCTTAAGAGGTAATTTCACAATTTGGGTCATATTGTCGTAATTGCAAATCATAATTTGCGAAACATTATTTCTGTTTACAGTTTATCTCTATCTATAATAATATTCAATATAATAAACCAAAACTGCAAATATCCTTAGAATTACCAAATTCAGGGGTAGCAACCAAGCAACAGGACAGATACAGCTCAACCTCATAAACATTTTTTATCAGGTCAAATTTGCTTTAAATGCTTTAGTTTCAAAGATATGAGCAAAAAAATACATTTTATCCGAATGCCCATAGTGCCAGTTGAGCTAAAAAAAAAAAAAAAAAAAAAAAAACCCACAGAATCCCCTGGCATTCGCACTGCACTATTTTGTTTTCAAAAAATCACAATCTATCATCAACGCTGTAGGCATAAAACATATGCATTCTATGTATTGCTAATTATTCGATATGACCCCGGCATCAGTTGTCTTTGTTATATCGTTCTTATCATGTCCAATAAATAAATGTGTTGCTATAAGGTCTTTAATTGCAATTTCTTAATTATTTGCACCTTTTCTGAATTCTCGGTGATTTCAAGTTAAATCTTCGTTGTATATGCTTCTTAAGGTGGATCGGGAGTATTCGACTGCGCATAATTTCACGCATGAATTACAAAAGTATTTGTCGTAAATTCAATACATTTTTTTTTTAATTTTGATTGATTAGAAGATTAATAGAATATTTTCGTTATTATCCGTATTTGTTAAATGGTCAAAATGACATTTCACCCATTTTCACCACTTTCCCGCCCAAATTTGGGTTTTAGGGCAAAATAATTTTTTTTCCTTATCGGTGACCTATGTTTTTTATTTTCTCATTCTTTGAAGCTATATTTGAGCTTTTTATATTCCAGTTTTGGAGCAAGTGTCATAGAACATTTTTTTTATATTTCGATAAAAATATGTCAACACCTCTATTTTCCCTATCATTTCATTGAAAAATGGTCCCTTTTACATACTTCTTTAAAAGTAAAATTCCGAGCTTAAATGGTCCGTGACCCCCTATTTTTTTTCGACCAATTTGATTCACTTTCTGTAAAGAATAAAATAACAAAAAATACGGCAATTTTGACAGAAACTTCGAATAGGCCCGAGCCACCTTAAACGTTAAAAATGTGTTGAATTTTTATGTCTTTTCTATGTTAAGTGTCCACTTAGGTTGAAGTTATTCATGCAACGTATCTCATCTTCTAAATTTACAATGTTAAGATAACAGAATCATGATGCAGAAAAAATACATCACCGTTTTCATAGTCTTCTTCGTCGTCACTATCGGAGCATTGTGCTGAATACGAAACAACAGCACCGTATGGTGGTATGGCATCACTTCGATCAATCGTGGAATATCCATCTCCTCCTCCACCTCCTGATAAATTGATTTCCTCTTGTGATTGGTAGAGTACATTATCAACATGATCTAGATAAACATTGTAATTTTATTATTTAAAGTTGTATCATGAAAAAGATAAAGGCTATCTATTACATCTTAAATATAGTAATGACATATTATGCAAAAATAACAAATAAAAACTTTGTCATTAACAAATAAATATATTGGTATTGTTTAGACCATAGTATATCAGTGAATCAAATGTTTATTGATTGACTTACATGTATGTATTTAACACGAAGAAATTTTGGTATTCAACTCTCTTCAACTTTGTTTTCAGTCCGAAAAGGTAGATTGTAACACTTGAAAAATAGATGCATTTTTATCATATGTCAATGGGACAACAATTAGATACATCAAATATATAAAAACGAACTTACATTGATTCCCAAGGGGGTGAATCACTTCGTCTTCATCTCTAGACAAGAAAATATATATAAAAATATTACAATCGAAATCAAAATCTATTCCAGATTGATATGAAATGACTATGTGCATTCCCAAAGTATACGGAGGTTGCATTTATCAAGTGAAACAGTTTTGAATTGGTTTATCTTCTGTACATTGATACTTTCTTAAAAGTGTAGAATTAGCTATGATCATTAAAAGCAGACAATAAAGTTGAAAATAGGCAATTTTGTCCTTGTGATCAAAATGGTAATGCTAGGAACCCAGTAAACATCGTTTTACAAATAATTTGTAATGATAAGCATTTCGTATTAACGCCTCTTCTGAATTCTTGGTCATTTTAAGCTTATTCTACCACGTAGATGATTGTTATCGTTACTGACAGTTTAACTGTGATGGCCTGTACATGTATTTCCTACGTTAATCGTCTTGTTTGGTTACAATATCATTCACGCAACCTATTGTAGTATCTATATATATCTCGTTTATAAAATAAGCGTTTAGAAATAGTCATTACTAGCGTACAACCTGATAAAAAAAATTGCCGTTTCAGAATCGAATGCATTCTGTGACTTTAAAAGAAAATTCAATGAATGTGAACTTTGAATATTTGTTAATTTTCTATATTAATAACTGAAAGATATCAATGAAGTAGTGATTCTACTTTTACCAAAAAGCTTTAAAGTACATGCAATAAGTGACATCGAATACACTAGAAACTTGTTATTCTGGATCAGAGTATCATAGAAATCGATAAAAATTAGAGTAACATGCTAGATTTCTCATTGCTGAATTGAAAACATTTTTCACTTGGACTTTTACTCGAAACTTAAATGTATGACAAGATGTATATATTGAAGGCTTCTTTTTTTTATGATATGGCTTTACAATATGAATACTTACTCATGATTTGAATTTCGCTTTGCTTTCCCTGTAAAATGTGTCCACGACAATAATAAGTGATAATTGCCATGGTTTTCAATGAAACGCCTAGCACTGTTAGACATTCAATGACATGTCTGATTAAATTAAAGATCGCATCATTGTAATCCTTTCATTGTATGTATTCAATGACGAAGACGTAATCTTTCAATCGGTTAAATTGTGGTCTGGAGCTGCCATGTCAGTAACTTCTAGTAGTTCTTTGTTAATTTATCTGTCATTGTCATTTTGCTTAGTTTCTTTTGCCACCTATTCTGACATCGGACTCCGACTTCTTTCAAAACTGAGTTTTAGTGTGCGTATTGTTATGTGTTTCTTTATTCTACAATGGCTTAAGGTATATGGGGAGGGTTGAAATCTCACAAAACTTGTTTAACCCCGCCGCAAATTTGCGCCTGTTCCAAGTCAGGTGCTTCTGTCTTTTGGTAGTCTTGTATATTTTTAAATTCTAGTTCATTGATATGTTGGAGTTTTGTGTGACATCCATATTCACTGAAATAGTACACAATTTTATTTAGGGGCTAGCCGAGGACCACCTCAAGGAATTTCCTCGCTGAGTTGCAGATACATTGGTGGCCTTCGGCTGTTGTCTGTTCTTTGGCGGGGTTGTTGTCTCTTTCACGTATTCCCCATTACTCATACTCAAACTAAGCATTCAAAGAAACTAAACAATGCAAACATATGATCTTCGGCCTTACGTTCATCTAAATTTCGACCACATTTTAAAAAATGGGATTCAGAAATCTACAAATAAAAATACTAGATTTGATGTTGAGAAAACAAATGTTGTGCTGTGAGTCGTGAATAAAGTTTCAGGAGTGAAAGACCTGGTCTCACATTATTTTAGTTCATTGCTTTTCGTTTAGAATTGTGTCTTCTAATCAATTTACGATTAATACCTTAATTTGCATATTAATCTCTATACTGATTCATGTTTCCATAAATATATCTCAGAAAATTTAAGATATTAAACAAGAATGTGTCCCCAGTACACGAATGCCCCACTCGCAATATCATTTTCTATGTTCAGTGGACCATGAAATTGGGATAAACCCTCTGATTTGGCATTAAAATTAAAAAGATAATATCATAGGGACATGTTTACTACATGTTTACAACTTCATCAAAAACTACCTTGACCAAAAACTTTAACCTGAAGCGGGACAGACGGACGGACGGACGAACGAACGGACGAACGGACGCACAGACCAGAAAACATAATGCTCCTCTACTATCGTAGGTGGGGCATAAAAACGATACTGGTAAATTATGAGATAGATGAACTCAAATGTGTTTGCTTCTTTAAATCGAATAGCGATAATTTATAGATGATATACTACATAATATTTCAATAGATAAGAGAGATAGACTTACATTTGTTGTTAAAAACGGACAAAGTGACAATAGTCAAAATACAAACTGCACACACAATGACTGAAACATATTCACTAGGGAACCTGGAGGTGTCTGTAAAACAAATTAATACTTCTTACGAGGACTATATATCGAATTGCAGAATGGATAATGCCCTATATTAAATGTCTTTAAAAATATTTTTCAAAAATGTAGGTAATCAATTTTCATACTGTTTGAATCTGTAAATTAGATTGTGTCACGAAAATAGAATTGTATTATTTATTTGCACGCCTATAAAGATTGCAATAAAATATATGAAACGAAGTAAAAATGTTAAGCAAATACCCAAAACTATGAAAAACGAAGGTTATTCTAAACTTTGCTCAACACAGGAACGTATTGTATTCATTTCGAACCATAGATATATTATTTTTAATTCAATAAACTCATCATTGATACCAGTATTAAACTTCTTGAGACACGATTTTTCTCTACAAAAGACTTATCAGAGACGATCGAATAAAAAAAGTTATAAAGTCATTAAAGTAAAATAATAAAAGTACCAAACTCCGAAAAAAAATAAAAAACGAAAAGACCGTGATCAAATGTCAAAATAAAAAGCTTAAACACATCAAACGAATGAATAACAGCTGTCACATTCCTGGCTTGTAACAAGCATTTTTTTAATGTAGAAATGGTGGATTAAATCTGGTTTTATAGTAAGCTTAACCTCTCACTTGACAGTCGCATAAAATAAACCGAATTGGATTTTTTTAATGTTATTGATTGTTTTTATTATACCTTTTGTTGCTACTTCCAAAACCTTAGTACAATTACTTTGACCTAACTTGTTTTTCGAGAACAGTTGGACATAATATTTAGTCCCTGGTTTCAAAGAATGAATTGTAAACAATTGTGGGCTCTGCATTGTGTCTGCTAATGGTCCATATTGTGTTAATTGAACCATGTCTTTTGTAAACAGATTTACATAGAACTTTTGCTGGTATCCACCATTAAAATTTCTGTTCCATCTGACAAATACCTTTGTAGCTAATGTAGCAAAAGTCACGTTGTATGGACTCAATGGTAAACCTTAAATCAAAGAAAAATAATTGATGAACAATAACATTTTAACAGATTCATTTTTTTATTTAGAAGAAAGATATTGAATCGGCCATCAGCAGAAAGGTATATGCATAATAGTCAATATCAAATGCTGTATTCGTTTTATTTTAGACTGTGCATTTTACACCATGAATTAAACTAGTAGGGGCCAGTTGAATGACTACTCCTGGTGCGGGGCTTTCTCGTAGTATTAAGGACCCATTGGTGGCCTTCGGCTGTTGTCTGCTCTATGGTCGGGTTGTTGTCTCTTTGACACATTCCCAATTTCCATTCTCAATTTTTATACCAATTTTCGATGATGGGTAAAATAGATATCAAAGATACCGGGCTTGTTATTTAATACATCAGACGCGTGTTTCGTCTACATAAAACTCATCAGTGACGCTCAATCCCAAGTAGATAGAAAGCCAAATTAGTACAAAGGTGAAGAGCATTGATGACCCAAAATTCCAAAAATATGTGCCAAATACGGTAAAGGTTATATATGTCTGGGATAAGAAAATCCTTAGTATTTAGAATAATAATGCATGCTTTCAAACTTGGATATTCGCTATTTTGCAACATTGTGCATACCAACCAAAACAAAATGTGTACTTTGTTGAACATTTTAATTCAAGGTGAACATATACCCAGGAAATAAAACTGAAATTTGTTTACTATGAAAAATAATTCATCAACAATTTGTTTCTTTTTTTTTTTGGCTTAACATTGTTGAATCTACTTATTGATTTCACAATCATTTCAGTAATCATTATAACTAGCGTGTCCGTTTGATTTTATTTTTTGATACATCATGTTTAAAACGGTCATCTATGGATGCAGTGTACTGATAAAAGAGAGGCGAAAGATGTCACAGGGCAGTTCAAACGTTGAAAATAAATTGACAACGCTGGCACATTAAAAGAAGAAGATAATTAGACAAATAGTCGTTTACAAAATAAAGAAAGGAAGACTAGACTGATCAATAGGAAACAAACTTAAATTGATGCACATGTGGTACCTGTGCTTCTCATTTGAGAACAAATCCGGTTAAACTTCTGAATTTTACGTTCAGGCAAAAGAAGACGAGATTTTGGTAACCACAATTGAAAGATATCAGTCGTAAACTGTGAAACAGATACTATCTCATTACGGTCAACCAATTCGTAATAGCGTCCGTAAAATTCAAAGGAATAATTTAAACTCACCACTTGAACCTTCGACCTGTGAGCAGCAACCCTTTATATAACAAAAGTCTATTCATTATAAAGAGAAAATTGTGAGTTACGTAAGAGTTTATATCACCTGTCCGACATCCATCTCTATTTACACCTTATAATAGTACTTTTAACTATATATATTATGTTGATGCATATTATAAAATATCTAAATTTTAATGGCTTTGGAGGAAGTTTAAATAACAAGAAACGAATAGGACTTTTACTTCACAAACAATTTTACTGATGCACTATATTGTGTATGTAATGTTTTGGGATATAGGTCTTTAACTACGTCTGTTCTTGTATATCTTTGGCTTTTAGATATTTAGCTTTGAGCGTTCCTGGTAATGCGAATACAGATATGCCTTTCGGGAGCATGAAATGTACAGAGTGATGTTTTATGTAGATTTGTTTGCATAATGATGGACACTAAATGGACAAAGCTGGCAGGCATTTATGTTCTTCCATAATCGAAGTGATAACAAAAGAAAAGCAAAAGTACTAGTATTAAGTCGAAACAAAAATTGAATAAAATCATTTTTTAAAATAACGACAATAGGAATATACTTCACACATCAATAACACTGTAAACAATCATGGATTTTGCAATAGGTGGACCATTATTTTATATAATATTATTATAAGACAAGAGTCCAAAGTCAAACTATAAATGAAAAATATTGGCTTACTTGCTGACTCTAAAGTAAAATGGAAAGTGGTGTTCCCATAATGACTCACAGCAGTTGCAGTATAATTTCTAAAATCCTCTCCTGTTAAGAGTTTAGTCTTTATTTTAATGTTGAATCCCTCAACAAAAATGTTCCTTCCATGAATAACAACGGATATGTTGTCATGTTTTTTAATTTCACTGCCAACAAATTTTTGTTGATCAAAGTTGTCTTTAATAACCATATCAACTACCTCTAAGCTGAACACTTCGAAGTTCAAAACTGTCGTTTGTGCAAATGTTCCATATTTGGCAGCTTGATTCTTATTTCCAAAAATTGGAGGTCCTAAAAGAGAAAGTAGAATGTTTCAAACAATTTCACTTATTCAATCTCTAGCACTGATCGCATTTATACATATTTGAACCTGAGGGACAGTCAAACTCATAAATCGAAAATAAACTGACAACGCCATGGCTAAAAATGAAAAGGACAAACAGACAAACAATAGTACACTTGACAAAACATAGAAATCTAAAGAATAAGCAACACGAACCCCACCAAAAACTAGGTGTGATCTCAGGTGCTCCGGAAGGGTAAGAAGATCCTGCTCCACATGTGGCACCCGTCGTGTTGCTCATGTTATAACAAATCCGGTAAATATTTTAATTCGATAGGTCACATTCATGTAAGGGAATGATATTGTAGTTACGACGTACGGAACATATCCGATATCATTTGTGAAACGGTTATTCCATAACGGTCAACCAACTCGTCATGGAGTCCGTAAAATTTACGAAGAGATAATTTCAAAGTTATGTTAGTGTTTCATAAAAAGAGGCACTGGAACCTCAGGTATTGCCCGTTTTCATTTTACCGATTATACTAATCAGTCACAATTTGCTTTAAACGACAATATCATTTATGACTGGATGATATCCTTTAATGATTTTATCACATTGAAGATTACCAATTGAAATTTACTTAATTGGATTTTGTTTAATTATTTCCTTTTAGAGAAGCAAAAGATAGCAAAGATACATTCTAACTTATAAGTACAATATCAAAGGTTGCCTCCTCTAGAGAGACTTATTTATATTTGTAATTGCAGATTATATGTATATACTTCTTAAGTTCTTAAATAATATGACGATGTGAGGCCTGTTCATTTCCTTCTGTGTTATATATAAACATATCCTACCATTACAACTGATTGCTTTGTATCCTATTTGACATAAGTTGCCTTTACGATCAGTGATACCATTACTAACTGAGCAAATATAAATCCCTGTATCCTGTAATGAACTTGATTGTTTTGTTGGATTTAAAATCAAATTTCCATTGTGATCTCCATTTAAAAATCTAATGTGCTGGCCAGTATTTGAAGTATGCTCCCAGGGTTCGAAGGTATATACGTTTGGTAAACCTTGTGGAATGCAGTCTAGCTGTAGAGTATTAGTCATTCGTGAAACATTTATATTTACTACTGGTGGATCTAAAATATAAAGGTTAAACGTATATGCGAAAAAAATATTCTTTTAACGTATTTTTTTTCTTCATTTTTTAGCGGAAAATAATAAAGATAAAGGATGGCTGTCTATGATTTCATAAGTGCAATACCATAGGTTGCCTCCTCTAGTTAGTCTTTCACAAAACAAACTTTCGTATTCGTAAAGTATAAATATATATATACCTCTGAAACAATATGTAAGTATATCCTAAAAATACAACCAATTGCTGTATGTCCTGTTTGATATGATTTCATCAACATTGTTATAAATGGTAAAATATTGTTATGATGATGCTTATCAAATATGCTGCTGATCACTTGTGTTTATTAGTATTTTGTATAAGTCAGATAAAATGAAATTTTAAAAACAATGATATTTTATTTCTTGAATATAGGATATTTCTAAAAATCCAAAAATATCAACAACAACCTGCAAAGTCATAAAGTAAATGTCATTTCTGTTCGTAGATGATCACTATTACTACTTTATGAATAAAACCAAATATAACTGGTGTAGCTTTTGAAAACACTGCAATTGGTTAATAGAAATAACACATTTTAGTAATTTCTCATTCCTGATTATCGAGTCAGCAAATAATCAATTAAAACCGGTGTGAATCTTGGCAAATCTTAAATTCTGAAGACCGAATCATGAATTAACTGAACAACAGTATACTACTTCACCGTTGCGCCGCTTGTTTATGCATTAATATTGACTCGTTGTCCATCTCCAATGATATGATGCATAGTGTAATATGAACTATGCAACGGTTGGTCATGAGTAACACAGCTCGTATAACTAATACTAGAGACAGACCTCGTATAACTAGTACTAGTGACGTCAAATCTGCTGTCCCTGCCGGAGCGTCTTTGATTTTTTAATGATTTTGTTTTGAGGAGTTATGGTTTTTTTTTAAGGTAAGTATTTGTAATAGTCTGTAGTAGTTTTGTGGGGACTTTTAATATTGGACATTTGTCTTTTGTATTCGACTATGCATTTGCTTTTCACCCTAAGTTTCTAATCTTAATCGATTTGGTATGATATAGGATTTGGCACATTGTAAATAAGTTTCTTTAAAAAAAACCCATTCATATCGACACTTTTTAAAAACATAAACATGATGGCGCTGGTTAATGGTGTTTTGGCTGCTATTTAGATAACGAATAACTTACATCTCATTTGTATTAGATATAAAATTATATACTTACATTGAACAGTTATATAAATGTTGTCGGTCCCAGTTCCTACCTCGTTTATGACATTACAGGTAAATGTGCCAGTGTGTGTTTTTGTCACTGGGTATATCTCTAACGTCCTGTGATCTCTTAATATGTTAATGCTTTCATCCACATTATAACTAGGGTGATGCCATGATATATTTTGTTGATCGGGATAACAAGAGAAATTGCATGTTAAAACTAAAGGATCCCCTTCTTTAAGAGTAAGCTGTGTGCCCTCCAGTAATCTTACTCTTGGTTTATCTAAAGTAAAATGAACAAAAAAACTGTGTAAGGTCGTAGAAATTAGTTCATAAAACATTTGCTATGAGTAAAACAATAAGATTAATTGAATAATCATTCATGCGATATAATTTCAATGTTTATTGGAATAACCGTTAATGATAGCAAAATTTAGACAGTAGCCAAATATAGATAGATTAATAAATAAATGTTTTCTGTATGATTAAACACAATGATACTTACTTTCAGCTGATCAATGCATTTAGGACTTGATGAGTAAAATAAGAATCGTCCCAAACTTTCAGAAACTATACTTATTTCAAAATATGTTAAAGATTCATCATATATATACATACATTTAACAACAAGCTGTACTTTGGATATCAACGGCACAGTCATATGACGATTAACTGCTTTGCAAGTAAAATTAATGCGAGGATTGTGATAAGTTAGACGTAAAGAATGGTTGATGCGTCCAGGTCCTCCTACTATAGATAATCCGTCAGTTGATTGAAGAGATAGCGTTTCTGGTGGATCTCCACTATCAACTAAGCAGCTTATTGTAAGTTCACTTCCTTCTTTACCTGATATAAAGCCTTTGTTTTCGTTTAAGAATCGTATATTTGAAGGGTATCCTGTAAAAGTAATTTGAAAAAAAAAACAAATATCAACATAACTCATAATGGCATTTATTAAAATAAATATAAATTCACAAAATTTATATCTTTACAAATACATGGTTTTGTACATAAAATTAATATATAATTTGATAGCAATGATTTACATGATGTATTTGATATACTAGCACTATTTCATAAGGTTGTTTGGGAACTGCCGTTTCTTACATAAAATTCTGACTATCCAAAATGTAGTATGTACAAGCTCTGTTTAAAATCTTTTTTTTTTTTAGAAATTAACATTTATTTACAACATTGAATATGCTGTATGACAAACCTGAAGATATTAATGTTTTCATTGCTACCTCGAGCTCTTTAAATAGTAAGAAACTCTCCGTCCGTTTGCATGACGTTTCATATCTCAATTGAAAAGTTATGTGCGTAGTTGTTCACATCGTAAGAACTTTATATCTAGGAATAAGCAAATTCAAGAACGCCTGTTAACTGTTTTACGATTATCATTACCGAATGGATTACCGAAACCATGGTGCTAGCGTTATTAACTAACGAACAAAATAGTTTACGATCTTTTATCTTCATATATAAATTACTAACTTTGAGCTATTTTCTATCAAGAATTGTATTACTTTGTTTGGTAATAAGTGTTTATAGTCAAAATCAAATTTGCAAAAATACTTCGTCAGTAATTAGTGTAATTATTATATACTTCACTGGTTGATACATTTGAAACAAACAGAAAAGATAGATATATAGTGATCCTTAACATCTCAATCCTTTTTCTTCGTCTGTAAGAGCTCTGCTGCACGTTTTCTTATGCGTAATCGAGACATCTTCAGTATCTTAAAACTACTGCAAACCATCAACAAGGAATAACCACTTAACTTCAAAGAGGGGGAGGGGGAGGGTATGTGTTTTTTCTAAGTCAGATTTTTTTCAGTTTTTTTCCGATGTTAGCAATCAAATTTTTTTTTTAATATCCATGAAATCCCGACGTCCCGAATTTACAGAAATTTAAATCCCAACATCCCGAAATTCAAAAAAAAGAATTCCCGGATCCAGAAAAGACCAATCACGAATCCCGAGCTTAAAAACACGCGATCCCGGAGTCCCGATAAAGGCCCTCTAATGTATTTGGAAACTCTGGATTCAGAATATTTTCTTTCGTCATCTGTATGGCCAGAATGTCATGAATGTGGTTTTTTTTTTAAGGAAATCCCCCTCCCTCCTTTTGAAACCAGAAGGTCGTTTCCTAACTGCTAGAAAAGTTGTCCGAAATATTCGCATTCGTTTCTACGTAATGAACATTTAAATGACATATAGTTTACAAGTGTGAACAAACCTTGTGTACAGGTAATTAAACAAGGAGTATAGACGTGAACAAATTTAATGTGAAACCAGTGTACATTACATTAAACTAATTGTAAACATGTTTACTGTACATGGCTTTTAGTGTGAACACGGCCTTACTTGTAATCTTTAATGATACATCATATGAAGAACTAATGTTGTCTTGGAAATAGCTGCATCTATATTCTCCTTCGTCATACTCTGAAATGTTTATTATTTTTAACTGATATTTTCTTCCGCTTTTGTGTGTAAGGATCTGGATACGGTCTTTGTTTTCAATGGCTGGATTAATTGAAGTTCCGTCTGTATATATTGTAAAATGTCTGCTATGATCACCAAATAACATTCTTGACCAACGTTTTCCGTTTACTGTCTTATTAGAACAGTTTAAAATCACTTCAGATCCTGTGGTAACATATATTTTGTCTTTTTGTGGAACAGCATTATTTTTACCTATATTATAAAAATCCAAACAATGTTAAAATATTTATTCTAATATGACGTGCTTACTCGTTTTGTAAACAACACCGTGATAAAATTCTCGATATATCTGTGCTTAACGCAGACTCAGAGATACACATAATAATGGATGTTACAATGTACCTCCAACGTAAATCCACATGTATTGGAACCTGTTTGCAATCGCTTTGCCGAATTGATTGTTTTAAAAATTGCTATTAAAAAAGACTCAGAACTTTTACTCTTATTCGGATACATAATAAAAGGAAATAATGCTCAAGAGCTCGGAGAAATCAATAAAATCAAAATAATATAAAATTCCGCGAAAGTCTATTATTTTTTTTGGCGCATTTAAGTCAATTCAAAACATGACGTCATACAAATTAAACAGCTAGAGTTGAAGGTTTTCCGTTACGTGAACCATCGAAATTCGCATACTACTGTATTAAAATAGATTTGTGAGGTAGGTTTTGTTTTGTTTTCTATTCTATTGCACCATTCGCATATTTAATGATTTCTGCAAGTCAACATGGCGGCTCCTTAGTTACGAAATGTCAACTTTGGATTTGACGGTAGCTTCCGAGAAAAAGATGTTAATTAAAAATGGTTAATGCTGGGTTTGAGAATGAAAAGAATTAAACAAAGTTTTTTCTACCGGTAATTCACGACAATATCCATGCAAGCAGCTAATTTATTAGAATGTTTGAGATTCATTTAACAGGGAGTAAAAAAAGAACAGCCACACACACGGCATAACCACCCTAGCTTCAGTTTTTTAATAACCGTATCTGTCCTATCAGAATTGAAATAATTCATGGAAGCCATAGATTTGACTGATATTTACAGATGGCCTGGGCCGTGATATTCGTTTATGTTATCCCTCGCTAACGCTCAGGATAAAATTTGAATATCACGGCCCAGGCCATCTGTAAATGTCCAACAAATCTATGGCTTCCATGGATTATTTCTTTAATATTTTTAATTTATTCTAAAAGTATGAGTGATTGTTTTCAAATTGTTTAGTAATTTTAATTGGATATTCACTGTATATGTTGATGAATATAAATAATATACATGACAATGCAAAAGCTATGTAAAACATCTAAATAAGGCTATCTGAGAATAGCGTCAAAATCTGCACGACAGATACACTGTTGTTAAATTCAACAAACTATCACTATGCACAAAATATCAAGGAATAATGTTCATGGATAAAGTAAAACCAATCTTCGTTATACAGAAGAGTAATTTTGAAACAATATTTTAAAAATTGTAACAAAATACTTCTATCAACTAAGGAAATATTGTCAAATGTAAAACTCAGCATTCCTGTGAACTAAAAAAAGTTGATATAAAGTATTTCATTAAGTCTCTGCTTGTAAAAAAAACTCATCATAGATTAAATTATATATTTACGCCAAACGCGTGTTTCTTCTGCAAAAGACTCATCAGTGACGCTCGAATCCAAAAAAGGTTAAAAAGGCCAAAAAAAGTACAACGTTGAAGAGCATTGAGGTTCACAATTCCTAAAAGTTTTGCCAAATACAGCTAAGGTTATTTAATCCTGAGCTAGAAAAACCTTGGTATTTCAAAAATTCAAATTTTGTAAACAGTTTATTTATAAATATTACCATATCAATGATAATTTTTGTCAGCACAAAAGTGCTGACTACTGTAAGTTTTCTCATTTTTATTCATATAGCAATTCGTTAATCTAATTACACCACTAAACAAGATACTCTATGTTAGCAGGGCACTTTTACTATTTTTATAATACACATTTGAGGATTAAATTGATTTTCAGTTTAGTCGACAATTAACTTTATGTCAGAAGCTTATTTAATCCAGTTACTTATGTTCAGAATATGAAATGTATGTGTATTTTTAAGTACATTTCATCGAAGTAATCATACTTATTGAAATCAAATTTTGCTGATCATTCCAGCATGTTTACTTTGTATTGTCACCAAGTAATGAGAAATTTGATTATTAGTTCGATCATACTGTACATTAGACATGCTAAATTTAACATTGATCTTGTTTTTGCAGTTTTCTTATTTAATTGACATTTTGCATATATATTTCATATTATTTGAATACTTACAATAAAACAATCCGAAGACTATTAAAAACGTCACTTTTAGTGGCATCTAAGGAATAAAATATAACAAACATTTGTTCAATATAACTTTTTCACAAGCGTTATTCCAAAAATCTTACACTTAAAAGATATTTGATTCTGGAAACTAACAGTAAAATTGAAGTAGCAGTGCTTTCAGAAAAACCCTCTCGTTAAAATAGTTTTTAGCTCACCTGGCCCGAATGGTGTTTTCTCTTCAGTTTGCGTCCGGCGTCCATCGTCGTCCGTCGTCGTCCGTCGTCGTCGTCCGTCGTCCGTCGTCGTTAACTTTTAGAAAAATCTTCTTCTCTGAAACTACTGGGCAAAATTAAACCAAACTTGGCCACAATTATCATAAGGGTATCTAGTTTAAAAAATGTGTCCGGTGACCCGGCCAACCAACCAAAATGGCCGCCATGGCTAAAAATTGAACATAGGGGTAAAATACAGCTTTTGGCTTATATCTCAAAAACCAAAGCATTTAGGGCAAATCTGACATGGGGGTAAAATTGTTTATCAGGTCAAAATCTATCTGCTCTGAAATTTTCAGATGAATCAGACAAGCCGTTGTAAGGTTGCTGCCCATGAATTGGTAATTTTAAGGAAATTTTGCCGTTTTTGGTTGTTATCTTGAATATTATTATAGATAGAGATAAACTGTAAACAGCAATTATGTAAAGCAAAGTAAGACCTAAAAATAAGTCAACATGACCAAAATGGTCAATATACCCCTTAAGGAGTTATTGCCCTTTATAGCCAATTTTTAACAATTTTCTTAAAATTTTTAATTTTTACTAACATTTTCCACTGTAACTACAGGACCAAGTTCATTTTAGAAAGAGATAATTGTAAGCAGCAATAATGTTCAGTAAAGTAAAATCTACAAAACACATCACCATCACCAAAAACCAATTTTGTCATGAATCCATCTGTGCCCTTTGTTTAATATTCACATAGACCAAGGTTGGCGACACAGGCTCTTTAGAGCCTCTAGTTTTTATTGTTAGGTTAAAATATACCAAAATTCCACCTGCACCGGCATACAGAGTATATATGTAGGACTCTAAAGTGCGATGGTACTCTAAAGTGCGATGGTCACGCTAAAGTGCGATGGTCTACGCTAAAGTACGATGGTGTCTCACGCTAAAGTGCGATGGTTGTTTGTTTACTAAAGTACGATGGTGTTTCACGCTAAAGTGCGATGGTTGTTTGTTTGCTAACGTACGATGGTATGTCACACTAAAATTGAAATGCATCGAAAGGGTAAGGTTGGGGGATTTAAACGTTAAAGTACATGGATTTTTAAAAATAGTTGTTTGGCAAAAGTAAATATGCTAGGGTAAAACATATGTAAACCATGTAGGCTTTATGATATACTGGACTATAGGATGAAATGATTGTTTATAGAAGACCAACAATGTAACACTTGCTAAAAGAAAAATATTTAGTGTGACAAAATACTGTATATCCTGTTAAATAATTTTTTGTACAATTCAGGCGTATTTAGAAATATTTGATAATTGGCGTAGCTTGCCGTTAAGACAGTTCATCAATATTCTATCCCCCTTTTCCCCCTTTTACAGTCGTCATCGTATATTACAAATACAAAAGTCAGAATAAGTAATATTTATTTGTACAAGCTTTAATGTAAATGCAAGAAAAAAAAATCAATATTCGCCAAGCTTTCTCCATATTCGTAACGAGTACAAATACATGTTATATTTGCCTACAATGTACAAATTATGTTTTAGCCGACAATTTATCATTTACGCTTAATTTTCAATAAAATTGACAATATTTTAAAGGGGACCGCAAAATAAATTGCAACGTTTACGAGATATAATTGGATCTGTTCGCTTCCAATAGAAACAGGACACAGGGAACCTATGCGTATTCTATTTTGTATCTGTATAGTAAAATGCCAGAGGTCAGATGCAGGATACATGCAGATCCTTCTATAAGCACTAAAAAACGCATTTGGTTCAGCCGACCAAATCACAATTATGTTTGAAATAATGTCATAGACATTTGGTTTAAAAAAATATGTTTATCAAATATTTTTAATTTATCTTACGGCATGTACATGTTTGTTTTGTATAAACGACTGTTAACGTCATAATCCAACTGCGTTTCTAACGTCTATATTTTCCCGGACCATCGCACTTTAGCGTATGAAACCACATACTTTAGCGTAGACCATCGCACTTTAGCGTGACCATCGTACTTAAGAGTCCCAAACCAAGAGTTGCAAGTGATAATGTTGACATTGTGCCTTTGTGAATTTTACGGACACCATAACGATTTGGTTGATCGTTATGAATTATCAATTTCACAGATGATAAAACAGATATGTTACAATTGTCATCAGAACAATCCCGTCCCCTTCTTCCCGAATGTGACTTTATATCCAGGTTTGTACTGATATGAGAAACACGACGGGTGCCATACGTAGATCTGCATATTCTTCTAGAAAACCTGAAATCACCCATATTTTAGACATGCTGTTGTCAGTTATTTTCAACTTTCGAGTTTGAATGCCCCTTTGGTATCTTTCACCTTTCTGCATTTAAAAGCGTTCATTTTGATGGTCATAACTGCAGGAATAAATTAACGCATAAAGATTATTATATACAAAATGACATGCTGTGTCCAGTACAGTACGACCATACAAAATCTTCACTACAAATAATTGAACAATTATAAAAGCGCATTATACTTACTGTCGTTGGTCATGAGTGTAGGGAATGCCTTTATTCATAACATTGTTCTTTTTTTCTGTCTATTAATTATTTCCCTTCTCCTCCAAACTTCCTGTTTTTGTATAGATTTAGGAAGTTAATGTCAATCAAACTCATCGATACAATGCTTTGACTGATGTACTTTGGAAAAATATTATAGGAAATTGATCATTATTGCAGGAGTTGAAGTGTTCAATTCACAACAAAACAATCAGATACTAGTACGACAATATGTGAAGTGCATACATATGAAACCTGGCGTATCAATTTGGTGATATCCGATTCATCAAATAACATAATTTGAGGAAGATAAATTGTCAGAATACCATTTACTGATAGTTTAACCTCAATCAACCTTCTTTGACAATATGATTACAACTAATAATTTGGTTTTCGCAATCCTCACTATCCTTTAAAATTGTTTTTAAAGAGATCTTGCTGGAGAGTCAAGTAAGATGCATGTAGTTCTGTAGTTATCGTTGGTTTATATTCATGCCTCACATGTGGCACCCGTCGTGCTGCAATTTTAGTACACATCCCGTCGGTAATTTCAGCTTCATCATTTGATATTCAAGGTTTGAAAGCTTTCTTGTTAGAGGTTTAGCTAGTTATAAAACCAGGTATAACCCACTATGTTCTACATAAGGAAATGCCTGTACCACGTCAGGAATATGATTTTTTTAAATAAAATGAATTGATTTATGACTAGTTATTACTAGATTTATTTCAGTTGACTGGGCGGGGTTTAAGAAGTTCGCTTATTTAAGACCAGTCCATCAATATACAGGAGTATTGGGGAAAAACTCAGTGAAGTGTCCAGTTATTCGTCCCATATCATACATTCAGTTCATTTGTATATGCGTTTGATGACACTGACAGGTGATTATAATTCAATAGTTATCATAACGAAAATTACCCTTATCACACACACCTTCAAATAGACTGTCCTTATGCAAACTAAATCACAAGCTCCGCCCGATCAGTTGAAATAACATTGGTAATAACACCAGTATACTATTGTTGCCTTTATATAGCATTTCCTTGTACTAGTATTGCTGAATATTGACATTTGTAAAGACACAGCTAGTTACGTTCAGCTACTTGCAAAGTACTTAAACATTGTAACTTCATCATTTACATAAAAATGTGGTATGATTGTCAATGCGATATGAAAAGGGTTCAGAATACATGTAGTGATTTTGTTGTTGTAAAAGACCGTCTGATTATCATATCATCAACTCTTGTAATTGCGATAATCGAAACTCTTATCGTCCATTTTTATATCTCCTTCAGTAATTTAGATCTCTATGTGTTCATGGAGTTATGACCTTACATTTCAATGGCTTTCAAATGTTTTAATTTGAAAAAAGTAAGATTTTTAAATGTACATTATATAGAGACCAAGGTTAAGTTTATCGTGTAGATATTATAAATTTAAACATTTTTTGCGATCGGCTTTAATGCATATATTTACCTTATGTAAGGTACATTTGAGTACACTTAAATACATGCAATTTATTTTATTAGTTATTTGCTAGTGAAAGATTTCAAAACGAAATATAAACTAAACATTAAGATGAATTCGTTTCAACTAGTATTACGGAAGTCGGTTTTGGGGTCATAGACAAGCATAAACAAAATATTAATAAATAGATTTCACCTTGATAAAGTTATTGGATAAAACGGAGATATATATTGTTGTGGTAAGAGAGTTTCTTTCTGTATGCCTTCTTATAGCAGATTAATTCTTATTTAACAACAGAACTATTGTATATAATTTCGATAAGTGTGTGAATTGTGCGTAAATACGTAAACTGCATTGGTTTAAGTAATATAAAAGTTATTTAAAAATATTTGCATACTTAAATTGGCATTTAATTATCTTCCGGGTTTCATTTAATATCAACAAAGTGTTATCTATATACAAAATAACTGACAATATTTATTTAGGTTGACGCTTCCGTCCTAAAAAGGTCAAATTTACTTTATTTGGAACAAATATGGGCAGATCAGTCATGTTTTAACTTTATTATCTAACCCTTTCGTATGCGTGCGTTAAACCCATTAAAATATGTATCTTTAAAATAATAGCTATTTAAAAAAAAAAAAAATGTATGATGAGTAAGTTTTTTTCAGATATCTGATGTAAGTGCTATTTCAATATTGTTAATATAATCTATTTTATGAAAATTTGTGAAACAGTAAAACAACTGACAAATTTTTTTTTTACATGTTGTTTTATTGATGAAAGAAAAACAACATGAACTCAATTAAATAACTAGTTGCACGTGCATATTAAAGGAAATGCAAAACCCCTTCTTTAATAACAATTTTGTAAATAGGACATTATAATTATATAAAGGTTAAATTATTCAGATAAGGAACTTCTGCCTAGTTGATTTATGACTAATTAAATTAAAAGACATGGTTTGTGCATACATGAATAGAAAATCAATAAGTAAATTTATGTGTTTGAATTGAACTTTGAGTTTAGAAGGAGGGTAAAGTTTGTAAGTCTGGTTCGATATTGTGTTATGTTTTACGGCTTGTGGTTTGGAATCATTCTCATTTCTTAAAAGTTTCTTAAAGTTAAGATAATTAATCAGCTTGTTCATTAATACGATTTATATTTCAAAGCAACTATATGCACATTTATTTGTTGTTCACAGTTGTGATCTGTGACCAAGATGAGTTCGTGTTATGTCCGTTTCTGATTATTTATAGCGGTATACTATTGTACGTTGTCTTTCGTTATACATTGCAAATTCTTTACTCAAATACTGCAAAAAAAACATTCTAATTAATTCGCTGTTATTTATTGAAATAAATGGCGTTTAAATGCAGAATTGTATAATATATATAGGAAGATGTGGTGTGAGTGCCAATGAGACAACTCTCCATCCAAATAACAATTTTAAAAAAAGTAAACCATTATAGGTCAATGTACGGCCTTCAACACGGAGCCTTGGCTCACACCGAACAACAAGCTATAAAGGGCTCCAAAATTACTAGTGTAAAACCATTCAAACGGGAAAATCAACGGTCTAGTCTATATAAAAAAAAACGAGAAACGAGAAACACGTATAAAGTACATAAACAAACGACAACTACTGTACATCAGATTCCTGACTTAGGACAGGTGCAAACATTTGCAGCGGGGTTAAACGTTTTAATGGATCCAAACCTTCTCCCTTTTTTTGAAACAATAGCATAACATCACAACATAGAAAAACACACGATAAAATATCAATTGGCAGGCTTAACTCAATCAAAAAACGTAAATTAATACACTATGAACGAATAAATTTGATCGGCGATATCTGAATGCAAATGCGTAGTTAATCAAATATTAGGGACAAACATTCAAGGCCAAAAAGCAAACAAACAAGTCCAAACAAAGCCATGGTATGACACCACTGCGAAATATTTAACCCTTCGAAAATATTAAATACTAAATATTAAATACATATTAATATTTATCCTACTTCCTATACACTTTTAGGAATATCATTAGTTAAAAGCAAAGCACGAAGACCGTTTATATTTCATTTCGGATAAGTAGCCTGGGTTTTTAATACACGGATAGTAGAGATGTTACTCCCCTGTGTAAAACACATGGTGTTGAGGAAGAATCTGACAGGTTTCAACAGACGAAGAAATTGATGATAAACGATTGAAAAGTAATAGAACGCATTTAAAACTAAAAAGTTGTTATTATTGGTATTTGTTTTGTATATACCGATAGAAGTAGAAACTTAATACTAGCATTGAAGCCTTGGTCACTTTAATTAGCCACAATTCTAAATACCACATGATAAGGTAGTCGTTAAGATACATTCGTTACACAGCGGGTATTGAACTCAGACCATATGGAATTAACTGACCCAATATGTATCGTAATAGGTTGCTAGTGCAATATGTAACTGATATTTTATAAATATCACATATACATCTGATGATAAAATTCAATAAAATTTTGTTCACTAAAATTGTTGTTCATTTTGAAAAATGGTAGGCTCGGAGCCAACGCGATGTTAACTAGTAGTTAACAAAACAATGATCAAATACAATTAAGAAGGATTTAAAATTGATTATCTACTAGAAGACATCCAGAAATAATCAGTATTTTAATTTCTGCTAGAATAAGAATAAGAATAAGAATTTTATTAGTCTAAAATTCAAACAATAGGATTGTTACTAAAATACATAACAAACACAAACAAATAGACAGACAGGCATATCAATAACAAAACGATAGACATTAAACACTACAAACATGTAGCATTGAAAGAAAAAAAATATAGATTATTAATATTAATTATAATACTATTTTTGACAGCATGCCTCCTCTTTAAAATTATCAATTCAAAATGAATGCTTATATATAACATTATAAGTTAGGTCATCAATTACACAGTTCATATATTGACATTATAATTGTTTCTCTCATTATACATTTCACTTATATAGTTAACAATGATAAGTAAAATATCACATTCTCCGCAGGAAAATATAAAATCAAATTTGTTTTCTTCACTCATTGAATTAAAATTGGGGACAATACTAGAATATTAGACATTTTGATCCTAGTTTTATTAATTTCTGAACATGTTATGATAAAATGGAATTCATCTTCCACCTCTTTGTGGCATTAAGGACATATTTTATTTTCTAAAGCTGTTTTGTTGTATCTACCGCGTTCAACAGCCAGCATACTATTACTTATTCTTATTTTAGCATAATGTTTTGTAACATTTTTATCTAAATTCAATAAAAGGTACTTTTCTAGTTCATACTTTACTTCAAATTTTCTGTAGGTTCTTAGTTTATTTTCATTTATTGAATTATCATCATTAAAGAGACAATTTTTCCGAAATATAATGTAATTTTCATTGAGCTTCTTCACGACAGCTAAAATTAATCGTTTTTTAGAAAAGGTACATTGATTTTCCCAAACATGCATGAAATTCAATTTTGATAGTAGCATTTTAACTTTTGAAGCAAATCCATCATTTAACTGCTTGTTAGCTTTATAAACATTATATGATAAAGACTGATTTTTATTTAACTTTAAAATATATAACCAAAATCCTACAGCTATATTTGCTGCCTTTGAATTAACATTTAGAAGACCTTTCGCAAATTTGATCCGGAGTTTTACTGATTCCATAGATAAGTATTGAGATTCAAGAGTTTTATTGTTCTTCATAATATATAGCACCCATATCTCACTACAATACAGTAATATTGGGCTAACACAAGAATTAAACAGTTTCATATGGGTAAACATCCATCTTATCTGAATAGAGAAAATTTTAGTATCTATGATTTGTACTATGTGAGTTCTGTATTGTATTAGATGATAACTTAAAATTCACAATGATTACAATATTTTTATTTACTTCCTTTTTGTGCTTCTTCGTTACATTTGTTGTTTTTATAGTGATATTAAGATGATAACACAATATTGACTGCTGTACCCCTATTTTTGACATTTTTTACTCTTTGAGTATGTTTGTTTTGTTCATGCATCGTTGACAATGTAATGGAATTTGATACGACTGTCATACAAGTGAGAGGTTCAGCTAACTATAAAACCAGGTTCAATCCACCATTTTCTACATTAGAGAATGCCTGTTCCAAGTCAGGAATATGACAGTTGTTATCCATTCGTTTGATGTGTTTGGACTTTTGATTTTGCCTTTTGATTTTTGATTTTCCTTTTTGAATTTTCCTCGGAGTTCAGTATTTTTGTGTTTTTACTTTTTCATTGTAAAATTATTTTGTAATCGTTACAAATTTGCTGTACCATATTAGAAATTACATTCTATAATGCATGGTACGGAGATGATATTATACGATAATACAGATGATATTATACAAGCCTTTGGCATCATCAACAAAAAAGAAGGTAAATTACTAACATGTACTTTAATCAGGTATGTTTTACACAGTTTACTTTAGTTTATCTGCAAACATTTTAAAATCTGAACTATTCATGGGAAAAATATTTCTGTGGCCCGCTACAAAGTGGTTGTGGTAATATAGTACTTTCCTTGTCCGTCATTCCGTCATTCCATCATCACTTCATTCTGTCATTCTATCACTCCACAACGAACATTTATACGGACTGTATGTCTAAAAGCCTTGCAATATTGAGCTGATTGTTTGTATATGAATACACTATGATGGGTTATAGATCAAGTTTTTGTTTAGTTCCACCTCAGTGATTATTCCAATGTTACTTTGGGCTTTGTAAATTACGTGAAAAGAACAGTTATACGGGTTTTCTACTCCTTAAAACGGATTAAAGCTCTTTTTGCGAGCGGGACAATTCGTGTGGTTCCGACACATGTATTTTTTTTTTTAATAAAATGTAATTTTTAAAATAGCTTAGTTATTTGAAAATTCAGTATTTGCAACATAGCGTAATCTAAAATTATCATTATGTATGATTGAATCCGTATTCATTGTACTCTTGAGCTCAGATCCAAAGACATGGTTATGATATGATAAGTTTCATTTATTTATTATACACAATTTTGAGTAGAAAAAAATATATATACTTTGGCTTTAATGGAAATTTCTGTAAATTGAAATATTTTTTTTTTCAAAGCATTGTAACAATTCTGAATTTGTTACTTTGAGTCAGAGTTGCTACAGTATAAAGGCAAATGTTGAAAAGTGTGTTACCATCACGATTTAAAAGTTGATTTTGTGGGTTTTTTCTCGTTACAGTCAATCAAGAATGAAGAAACAATTGTTGTCAAAGCAACATGCATTTGACTATTCCAGTTTTGGTATTATTGGTTGATCTGTCATTTGAAAAAGGTAAAATAAAGAAAGTTTATAAAAAAGACAATAAGCTATGGATTTTTACATATTTTGGTTTTCGAACATCAGTGAAGAGACATTTATTGTCGAGACGCGCATCTGGTAAAGAACAATTGACACCGTTAACGTAATTAATTTGTAATTTTATACAAATTAGTTTGTTAATTTCAACATATCATCGGTATCTACTAAATCAATGTTTAAATATAAGGACAACATGAAAATGGAAAAATGCCTGTTGTTGCCATAATAAGAAAAAAAGTAAAATCACAAAAATACTCTACTTCGAAGAAAATTCAAAACGGAAAGTCCCTTAACAAATGGGAATATCAAAAGCTCAAACACATCAAACGAATGATAAACTACTGTCATATTTCTGACATGGTACAGGCATTTTTAAAAGTAGAAAATGATAGCTTAAACCTGGTTGTATATTTAGCTAAACCTCTCACTGTATGACATTCACTAAAACACATCATAAACACAAAAACATTTAGAAAAGCTTCATATTGTGTTAATATTTTACAGCATAACGATACCGATAAATCTGATAATTGGTTCATAAATAACGTATTCAAATATGTTAGTTTAGAGAATGTTAGATTTAATGTAATGTTTAACGTTATGTCATCAAATAGTCTGTCTAACAATGCGGACTGCTCATCTTACCAACTTGTTCCGTTATTAACATAATGCAAACGGCATTGAAGGGTCTTCAATTAAGAATGGAAAGAAGCTATCTCTTTAATTTCACGTTTCGCTAGAAAATCGTTTATAAATATATATGTTATATGCATTAAACAGTGAACAAAACAACACCAATATTAAAAAAGGAAACAGAAAATACAAATTTCAATAAATAATTCTAATAACAGATATCCTTCATCAGTGTAATGTATAAAAAAAAAAATTGAATTGTATCAAATTATTATGATATTCTTTGAGCGTAAACAATGAAGTAGGTAATATTTGAACCAAAATGTTTTGTTTATCAAGCATTGTACAATGAAGCAAACAAAGATAGATACACATCGAAAAAAAAGAGGGGCGAAAGATACCAGAGGGACATTCAAACTCATAGATCGAAAATAAACTGACAACGCCATGGCTAAAAAAGAAACAGAAAAATGAATAAATAATGGTACACAAGACCTAGCTTAGAAAACTAAACACTAAGCACCATTAAGGTGAATGGTTTGATAGTGTAATATTTTTTTCAGATTATTTATCATGGAAACTTTTGACAAATAAAGTTGTCTTCGGTCAAGCTATTCAACTCATGTGTCACTTGCCAAAACAGAACTGCTGTCACAATTTCACTAGGTCATGGGAAGGTGGACCTGATTATAAACCTTTGACTCTCAATGAAAAGTCATCCAACTATACAAAATATATAGAGCATTTAGATACAGAAAATGGCAACTCAATTTTGACAATCGAATCTTTTTCTGAGAGTGATGTTGACATTCTTTATCAATGCAGTTACGGGTTTTCCAGCTACGCCGCAGTTTTGCAGTTGTCAAAGCAAAGATATGAGTGTATGATAATTTGTGCATTAAGTAGCAGTATTCTGATATAATAATGATTAAATTTTGTTGATAAAAATTCTGTCTCACTGAATTAAATAAGGCAGATACGGTATATTGTGATAATACAATCATTTTATGACAAAGCCAATGTATGATTTCCAAACGTCATATTGCGTCACTGGTATTTCGAATTTTGAACATAATAACAACCAAAACCATTACAATATGCATTGTAGTCACTATTATACAAGAAACTATGAGTAATGCTGTCATACCGGCGATATTTTATTCATAAATTTAAGTACATTCTAAATCGTAGTATATCAGAAAAGAACAGAATTACAACACGTGCAATACAATAGCAAGAAACAAAAAAATACCTTTAAAGGCATTATTATTTTTCAATTACAAGGTCGTCTTTTGAGAATTTCTAATATTCTTACTTTTAAATTGTGTTTGCAAAAAATGGAATGAATATCAAAAGGAAAAGTTTCACGTTAATTAAAGCTGTTGTGTGCACAGAAATATACCAACTTAGCACACAATTTTTCTTTAAATGTCAATCATACTTTGTTTGTGATAAATGTTTATAAATAATCACGTTTAATATTAATTATATGTATGCCAACTCCTAATTATATTTACTTACCCACTTATACCGATACAGTTCTTTATATACAATTCTGACTATTCTGTTTATGTTCTTGTGTCAGGACAATTGGATGTATTTTACTCGAATATACCAAATGAGTTGATTTAAGATATTACCATCAAGTCTTATCTTACTATAATAATTACGGTTCTAGTGGTTAGCTATCAATATATTTATTCAGATCACCCAACCGAATTAATGCCTGTTTCTTTGAGCTTAAATGGGACTCATATGTATGCAAAGATTTCATTGGAAAAGGTTTTCCCAAAACCACAGTGTAATGGTAATGCTAATGTAAGTATAACGTACATTTGAGTTAGCGTAAATTTTAAATTGAATGCAAGTCTTTCTGACTTTATGTGTTTTTTTACGTTACGTTATCTTGTTTAGGATATTTTTAAATAAAGCCTTTGCATTGATAATCCGGTGGTCTTTTAATTTTCCATGTGTTCGTCTGTTGACTCGTCAACAATATTTGGAAAAGCAAAAATAAAATGGATCTATGGGTATGACACCAATTATTATGCACGATATGTGGATATGCATTTAAATTTGATTACAAACTGACCAATTTTGTTTTGAAAAAGATTTTTCAGCTGAAGGACGCCTCCGGGTGCGGGAATTTCTCGCTACATTGAAGACCTGTTGGTGACCCTCTGCTGTTGTTTTTATTTGGTCGGGTTGTTGTCTCTTTGACACATTCCCCATTTCCATTCTCAATTTTATTTTTTTACAAATCACAAATTTTTCGTAGGTTTTTTTTCAAGAGTTCCTAATTCAAGACATTTTTTACATTACAACCAAAATATTTTATATAGATACTATTTGCTTTTCCTGGTATCAGATTTGCAGTAAATTTTGCTTTTCTTAAAAAATATCACAAACTGTTTGAACATCTGCTGGTTCTAGATATTATATGACATTTAATACACTTGTATAGGTATAACAAGCTTTTTCAAACCAATATCAAAATCCGATGTCAAAAACTATCCATGTGACATATGTTTGTAATTAAATCATAATCAATTTAATTTGACATTTACTTAAAACATCTTCTAATTTGTTTCCTACGGTCAAGATTAATGGAGATTGAAATCCTATTAAATGTATTGATTTGTTACTTAATATTTTGTTACTGTGTCTCAAAAACATATGTGCAAGCGGGATCTTTCTTGACATTGTCACTATTTTAGTTACATGCATTCATATTACAAATAAACAATATAATGAACATCCATAAATCGAAGTAGTCATGTTGTTTCATTTCTTTTATCATGAAGTGTTATTTAATTTATATATAACATATAACTTAAGCAAATAACACATTATAATTTCTTTTTTTTTAAAGGAAAAGGACATCACACAAGAATCATTGAAAGTAATCTCTAAACGTAATGGAATCTTTTATAAATCAATGATTGGTTTCAACTATATGATTGACCCCCAGCAGTGTTTTGGTTCGGTCACAATAACTTGTATGATTGGAACTAGTCGTATAATTATAGCTGAACGGAACTTCTCATGTCACAAAACTGGTACGTCTTTATTTGTGCATTTATAACAAAACAAATACACCTTTCTGGACCAAAACCTCAACATGTGAGTTTCTTTCCCGGTGCAATTACCTTGAAGATATATGTTATTTAGAAACACCTGAAATTCTCAAATTGAGAATATACTATCTGTCGTCAAAACTAAAGATTAAAATATAGTATGCTTTCTGAAGCATAATAATTGAGTGTACAAAATCCTGAATATGGGCAACAAAAAGTTTAAAAAAAATCCTATATCAGGGAAACAAAACGTAAAAGAAATCCGTAAAAGGGAAAGAAACGTACTAGAAAGCGTAATAGTAATAACAACAATTAATATGCAAAGATAGTTGTGTTTATTTCCTACTTGAATAGAATGCACATCCACTCAGAATTAAATAAATGAAAAGAAAAACGAAAACGAAAATAAGTGCACACTGTTTTCTTAAAAAAAAGTTAACGTATTCTTATCATGTTACAGGATCTACATTCCAAGGCAAGCACCTTGCTCAAAGAGATTTTGTCGCATCAAACTCGTACAATGAAGAATCAAACATTGTTGTGAACGTTTTGATTATTTTATGTGTTCATTTCATCAGTAAATAAGCCCAAAAAAAAAACTTTTATAATTAAGGTTGTAAAGATCATATATTATATTGCATCTCCCATTAATGTTACCATTAAGAACTTCAAGACTGAAATTTCGTTGATCGTTCTATTTTTTGAATTAGTGATCCAATAACAACCACTAGAACTACGCGATATTTTCAAGTTTACGAAATCAACTAACAAAGCAAACAGCAATTGGTCATACACAATAAATTGACACCAATATATATAATAATGTCCTGGCTATAAAAGCAACAAAAAATAAAATCCCTAAAATACTAAACTCAGAAGAAAATTCAAAAGGAAAGTCCCTAATCAAATGGCAAAATCAAAGATCAAACACATCAAACGAATGGATAGCAACTGTCATATACCTGACTTGGTACTGGCAAAAGGAAATAATTAAGCAATCTCGGATGTAAACAGTTAAACAAAATTCATAGCGATAACTTCATTCCTATAATTGAGAAGAAGAAAAATAACAAATCAACTGCCTTAAGGAAACAATACAAACTCAATCAAAACTTATAACATGCAATTTGAGATATATTTAAAAAGACAATACTAACAAAAAAGTTATGATATTGTTGACATGTGGCTTCATATATTCCCCCATATCTAATTTAATATCTTATGTGGTATTTCAAATGATCTTTAACAAACATGAACGATGGACTTTTATATCGTGTAAGAAATCATTTTTATATATACGTGTATGTAATTACATTATTAACAGTGGTTATTAACAAATCGATACAATGTAGGTAAAATAAAATGGGAAATACCTAATTTTTATTTCGTTTTAAAGGTAGATATCATGCAAATCAGGTGATATAAAATACTAAATATAGATCACACCAGAAAATGAATGTAAAACAAAATTAACATAACAAAAGAACGGAGTGATGTTTTATTGAAACTGTTATAAATAGAGGTAGCTATTGTGAGAAAAATATGCATACAAAATAAATATTTTAATCAAAGTTTGATGTATAATATATAGATGGATAATAATTACATGTACATTTGTAAATAGATAGATAATAATTATAAAGATAGATGTCGATTATAGTTTTTTTTCCCTCATTTGCAATTCCCCCGACAAATAAGACTGTAAAAATTCGGAAGTCCCTGAGTTGCTTACATGGATTTCAAATTTTTGGCTTTGAGTGTTCCTGGTGAAGGTAAATTCAGAAAAGCACTTAGAACGCATTGAAATTATTAAACGTGTAGTTTTCAATTTTTTGCTTCCGTGGACACATCGGTTTTTTTTTGTAACAGGTGATAGTTAATAAAATACGTTAAAAGTAAAAACAAAAAAATAAAACAAAACATAACATAACACTAATACACAATTAGGAAATATGATATGATCGCAAATGAGACAACTTCAGAAATGGCTTAACAGACTAGGATTTATCATTATAAGTAATAATATGTTGAACAAAATAACCCAGAAAAATGTTTTCTAAGATTTTATCATTAACAGCCAATTTTTAAGAATCTTGAATAAAGTGGAGTATCACAAATATAAACATACAATATATGTCTCGTTTTATGAACTCTTGCTTAAAATCATAATGAACATGACATAAACCTTTGAATGGAAAATATCATTTATAGTTTGCATAGAGATGCAAGAAATGTATAATGTGTATTGTTCATTTACAGAAAATTAACTGTAAATATTACAAAAACCAAAATTAGGTTTTTTTAATTGTGGTTATATAGAGGAAGGATATATGGTTCCATCATAATTATTCAGTAGATATTTTTTGACAAATTGACTCATTTAGATGTTTTCCTTATATTTATAATGAAATTGTTTCAATACCAAAAAAAGAGTAGTAAATGGAAAAAAGGCATGGCTACTGTCCTTATTGAGAAAATGTAAACAAATGTCATTTAGATTACTAATAAATTTTTATAAAGCTGTGTCTGTACTTTTCTCTGTTATGATTCTGAAACAGGGCTTTAAAAAGGTGTATGATGTTAAAAACATTTATATTCATATTTGAAAATGATTTTTTTATTACGAACTTGGTTGATATCATATATAAATTATTAGAAAACTACGTCTATTTTAGTATTGAGTTATGTTATTGGATATTAGTACATGTAATTTTATATTACATGGTCATGCTTTAGTTATTTCTATGTGTCATTAAAAATTCAAATAACAAGAATAACTTTGTATGTAATTTACGAATTTAAATTGTTTGTACTTGGTTTCAATGATTCGTGGTTTAAAAAAAAATAAACTATCTAAAGAACATATTATTTTAATCAAATAGAGATAAAAAAAAGTTTCTGTTTGATATTATTAAGCAAGAGTTTGGTGCTAACATGTTAAGTTCACGAAAATGTTGTTGTAAAGATATTGGATAGATAACTTATATTCAATTTATATATAAAAACAGTATCATAAAAAGTTAGACTGTATTTACATAATGTAGCAACCAAAAGGGAATGCACTCCAAGGGTAATCGAAATTCAAGAACATGTACATTGTGTATTGATACAGTAAATAAAATGTGTTTTATTGGAATTATGTACACCATTCTAAATCTACATGAATGCTTGATGCAAACAAAATACTGCAGAGTAAGCCAATTGTCTATAAACTTTTTCATAACATTGATAAACAATAACGTTTAAATATTCCGTCTATTTTGTTGTTACCTTGTATTGGAATGTAATACATATACTTTTACTTAAAGTTGTAAAATGTTTGGTTTATATATAATTAAATTGAAAAGACAAAAATTACCAAAGCATACAGACATGTAATGCAAACTATATTTAGAAAGAGGTTACTTATAAAGGTTTAATTTTGGTTGAGTTATGTTAACGTAATACCATCATACCTAATACAATAGTCAACAAACGATACAAGGCAATGGTTTTTCCATATATAATAAAATTTGGTACACTGTACCGAGGTAAAAATTTGTCCTAAAAGGTCTAATCTTTACAGAGTGCTATATTATTTTTCAAACCATTGATTAAAGACAAAACGTTAGAATTTCTTCTTTTCTTTTATTGAATTTTTGTGATTTCAAAAATAGTATTTTCACCCAAAATTTCAAAAATCAATATTAAAACTGAAGTTTTGAAATTAACATAATGTCTGCTTAAATTCTGAATGCCTTTGCGTATATTTGAATACTTAATTCTCATCTTCGAAGTCAAGTGCCGACTTAATTTTTCCAGCAAAATAAATTGACCCCTGTGTTCAATAACTCGGTATTGTCTAACTTTTTAATTTGGTCAGTTTATTTTAATCATATGCATTGGCTTTGTACATTAATGTTCTTCATTGGATAATGTTACAGTTTTTCGTATTAATCGTATTTTATGATAAATTGTGTATCATTTCTTTTATATAAAAAAGAAGATCTGGTATGATTGCCAATGAGACAACTATCCACAAAAGACCAAAATGACACAGACATTAACAACTATAGGTCACCGTACGGCCTTCAACAATGAGCAAAACCCATACCGCATAGTCAGCTATAAAAGGCCCCGATAAGACAATGTAAAACAATTCAAACGAGAAAACTAACGGCCTTATTTATGTAAAAAAATGAACGAAAAACAAATATGTAACACATAAACAAACGACAACCACTGAATTACAGGCACCTGACTTGGGACAGGCACATTTTGTTGACTAGTATAGTTCCTACACATTTGATAACATTAATAACATTGACTTAAAAGAGGGACGAACGATACCAAAGGGACAGTCAAACTCATAAATCAAAAACAAACTGACAACGCCAAGGCTAAAAATGAAAACGACAAACAGAAAAACAATAGTACACATGACACAACATAGAAAACTAAAGAATAAACAACAAGAAAATATTCATAAAATGTAGGCAAATTATTATGGGAAATACCAATATGTGTAAATCATTGACATATTGATATATTAAACTAAATGATATAAGATATTATGAATACCTTTAACAGAAATACAGTGAGAAGGTATGATAAGTGATTATTATATGTAAAGATAGCTTGAAGAAAAACCCGACCTATAAATATAAATAAGCCAAAACGTTAAATTCAGTTTAATAAAATAAAAAAAGAAGTGGCATGATTGTCAATCAGACAACTCCAAAGATTAGCAAATGTACACACAAAAAAACATGATATATAACTATAAGTCATTATACAACTTTCAATCCATACCGCATAGTCAGCTATAAATTACCTCGAAATGACAAATGTAAAACAGTTCAAATAAAAAAAAATAACGGCCTAATTTATGTAACATATAAATAACAAAAACAAATATGTTACACAGCAACAATCGCCAAGTTTAAGAGTACCGAATCTTTGTTAAAATCAATGGCCTATTGATTTCACTTTCTACGGAAGAGACAATTTCGAAACATAGTTTGCAAAAATTTCAAATGCATTGTATATTTAGGTAATAATATGGACATCAACTATACATATTGAACAAAACAACATTATTTGTTTTGGAAATTGCGAAAATTCTAAGGAAGGAACCTGTTTTTATAATATGCCCAAGTAGATATTTTTGACTAATTTACGATTTGTCCTACTGAAATTCTTCAAAAGAAACCATCAGTTGTAGAAGTTAACTCGTGGCCTGGTTAAACACGTTTGAAGGTGCCAACATATGACATGGGTGAGTCTGTACAACATAAGAACCAACTATAAAAATCAGTTGCTGATAGTGATTCTCTATAAATTTTATGTCTATAAAAAAACTCTATATCTATTGTGATTTTAAAGATGATAGACAACATGAAACAAATGGTAAAATTTGTAATCTAATGGTAATAACTCCTAGAAAAAGTAGTGTGACAGTGTTGATGTGATAACCATAATGTAAACATCATCATTTTTAACACATTTGCCTCATTATATTTGTGCTTTCTTTATTTGTCTTTTAAGATAATAGGCAAACTTGCATATTATTTCTTTAAGTCGCATAACTCTGAGTCTCAGTGTAGTCATCCGCTACAATACAAAATAGATTAATTTAATGTACATCCCTTTATAAAATAAATGAACCGAAATACTTATTTTTATAGGTATCCCCTCTAATTCGATTGAGCTAAAGGGGTGAACGGCCCGTGGGGTGGTATTTCACACCAATTCATGCTCTTATGTTTCCCACATAATTAAGACTTACAATAATTAACAGGTTCCTGGTCGAAACTTATACTTAATCGGATACCAATAGTATATTTTTCGAATAGTACGTTTCCGGTTGTAGTTACCTGCTACCTTTTATGCTTTTACCTTTATCAGGAGAACGATTCTTCAAGTAGTTGTTTTATATGTATTTTACACTGTAGTACACTATTAAGCAAGTCTGGTTGCTTCCGTCTCAATACCACTACTAATTTTGGTTAATTAGTTAGAATATTAAATTTAGTGTATAGTAAGTTTTATTGTAAAAAAAAAGGGGGTTCAAACAGAAAGAGTATGAAAGCAAAGGAAATTGTGCACCTAATATTAAATATTCAGGCTGAAACAACTTCCGATTATCGAAATGAAAGCAAGTGACGACCAAACTTGAATGAACCATTAGCAAACACAAGATCGTAGGCATCCTAAAGCTTCGGAGTCGGCAATTACAATCATGTTTCAATCTTACTAAAAATGAATGAAATGTTTGTCACTGGACGGTAAGCAACCAACAATCAGCGAATCAATACTTTGATATAAAACGAATCTTCGTGATGTATTCTTTTTTAAATATTTCTACAGTAATGCTTGTGTTGTACCAAAAAAATAAATTCCTCTGTATGTACCAAGTTTAGTTCCTTATTTATCTCATTAAGAAGGGAAAAAAAGTAACCAGAATTTGCGAAAGACTGATTTATCTATCTATCAGGTAAACAAAGGTTATTTGATAAATATGCATATTTATTCGTTCATAGTGTATTAATTTATGTTTTTTTATGGAGTTAAGCCTGCCAATTGATATTTTATTGTATGTTTTTCTTTGTTGTGATGTTATGCTATTGTTTCAGAAAAAGGGAGAAGGTTAGGTAACATTGAAACGTTTAATCCCGCAAATGTTTGCACCTGTCCTAAGTCAGGACTCTGATGTACAGTAGTTGTCGTTTGTTTATGTAATTTATACGTGTTTCTCGTTTCTCGTTTCTTTTATATAAATTAGACCGTTGGTTTTCCCGTTGAAATGGTTTTACACTAGTAATTTTGGGGCCCTTTATAGCTTGTTGTTCGGTGTGAGCCAAGGCTTCGTGTTGAAGGCCGTACATTGACCTATAATGGTTTACTTTTTTAAATTGTTATTTGGATGGAGAGCTGTCTCATCGAGTGTCTCATTGGCACTCACACCACATCTTCCTGGTAATTCGGTGCCAATAAATTCAACTGATGCCTTATAAAAATAAAATCTGACATAAATAATATATATTCCAAAACTGATTATTGACACAAGGACTGCAGTAGAAAATTAAACCCATAATTCCTTCAAATCCTTGCATTTCCTTCTGCACTTTGGTAGAGTCCTTCTCCTAGTTCGCAACATAGGTTATACAAAATATATCTTTTATTGTTTAGGTGAGCCTTTAAACATCTTCATTGAAGAAGATGTAGTGTGATTGATAATGAGTTGATTATTGACTTCATAAACCAAATAGTTTTAGTTCATTTTAATAGTCATACATGTAAGCTTTGAGAATTGGATAATTCTTTTATTTATTATCAAATTTATTGTTATGCAAAACAAATTAATAAACAACTATATAGTTACACTAATCGCATTGGAATTTGCATAACATTTTTTATTTTTTTTTAAGACTAAAGTGTGTATACGTAATATTCTTTTAATATCTGTGAATTTACAGGTGAATCATCACATAAATATAGAATATGATATATATAGACGTATTACACATTCCTGATATACTCGTTCGATTCGTTGTTTCGTTTTGTGCATGATTTGCTAGCGCCTTTTCTTCTGGCTTAATTGGTAATAAGATTTTAAAATGTCATTATAAAAGAGGGACGAAAGATACCAAAGGGACAGTCAAACTCATAAATCTAAAACAAACTGACAACGCCATGGCTAAAAATGAAAAAGACAAACAGAAAAACAATAGTACACATGACACAACATAGAAAACTAAAGAATAAACAACACGAACCCCACCAAAAACTAGGGGTGATCTCAGGTGCTCCGGAAGGCTAAGCAGATCCTGCTCCACATGTGGCACCCGTCGTGTTGCTTATGTGATTACAAATCCGGTAAATAGTCTAATTCGGTAGGTCACATTCATGAAAGGGAAGGGGATTGTAGTTACGACGTAAGGATGACGTATAAGAGACACTACGCGTATATCTTAAGTAAACCTGTGTAAAATACGTTCCATTGTTTCTATTTAGAATTACCAGTGTTAACATAAAAGAAAACTTTAACTTACTTAATTTTCTAAAATATGAACAATTCAAAATTATTTCATAAATCCAAGTTTTAAAGAAAATGTGAAATACTAAGAATTCATAAACCAATTAAATGACGTTCTCTTATCTAAAACAAACAACACATTTACATTACTATATAAACTCTGGATGTTCTCTCGTATCAAGGGCGAGGTTTGGCTGGCCATAAAACAAGTTTCACCCCCCCCCCCCCCTATTTCTTAAAATGTCCTGTCAGGAAACTGGCAGTTGTTATCAAATAGTTCGTTTCTGGGTATGTTGCATTTGTGTTTGTTTTTATTGCACTTTAGTGTCTCTGTTGTTCTGTTGTTTACCTCTTATAGTTGATGTGTTTCCCTCGGTTTTGTTTGTTACCAGAATTCATTTTCTCTCAATCGATTTATGACTTTTGAACAGCGGCATACTACTGTTGCCTATATTTAATATGTAATTATGTATTGGTTTGTTAGTTAACTGGTTATTAGTAAATAGTTATTTGTTTTTTTACTTTCTGAATAGTTAGTGGTGAATGTAAATTAATAAGTTCTATGATTCGATTGGTTACTACATATTTTATTTTTCCCATCTTCATTTTTTATCCAATTACAATCAGACAGAAAATGTGTAAGCCAATAGTAAGTTTTATTTTTAAATTCGAATTGTGTTGGGTGTTTTTACAGCAAAAACCTGCTGTAAGTTCTTTATTACACTAAGTTTTATAGTCACAATCATGGTCATCGTCATTATACATCACCTTCTCTGCATGATGTCTCTATTAATGACTTGCTGCCATTTATACAAAAGCCGTTAGGTATTCATCACATTCGCACGAAACTTTATTCATTACCCCTTTCAAAACTTCATTCTCTGTTCAATTTATGTTTGGAGTCCACTGTTACAACCCCTAATTTAAACCAATACAAACTTGAAGCAATAATTTCGGATATTGCAAGTCACAGACTTTTCAAGCCAGTCCGCATTGGAAATGATGAAAAAGAGAAAAGATCTTTCCTTAATCTTTCCTTTGCCAACAAAGGTCTCGGTGGCGTCAACTTAGGCAATATCCTTCATCATAAATTAGTTCAATCGAAAATACCTCCTTATTTCAAAGACCAGTCTGTACCAATCATTTCTTGTACCTATACCAAACCTATTGCAACTAAAAAATTTCAATTACAAACACGTTTTGCAGGATCTCAATATTGACAACTTCAAGTCTAAACCTCCTGATTGCGGTTGTGCTAAGTCCCAATTCACATATGATCCTGCTGGTCACGTTATTACCGGTGACCTCAACATTGTTAATAACACTTCTCTACAAAATATGTTATCGAAAGGTCCGAAATATCGTGAGTCTAAATCCATCAATTGGAAATACAACTTTAAAATTTTGATGGATTCAGTAGAGGATTATGCCAGGCAATGGACTAAGCGCGAGAAAGAAGACGTAGACACTCTTTCCGAATGGATTAAGGCAGTGAGGTCGTTGATACCAATCAGAATAAAGAAACTGAATGGGTCTATCAATGCCCCATGCTACGTCAATCATTAAAGACCCGAATGTTGCAAAACACCTATCCTACCTCCATGACAAATATGTTGTTGTCCCCGCAGATAAAGCCACAAACAACACCGTTTTTTGTGTGTGTAAAACTAATTACATTAACTGCTTGATAAACGAATTAGGTATTGACAATTCACTTGGAAACTCAACATATACCCTCACGACACTTACCAAAGAGGAAATCCTGGATAATCATAGGTCTGCATGTTCTATGTTCCTTTTGAATTTCAACCTAAGATGAAGAACTGGATCTTCCATCACTGTATTGGATACCTAAACTAAATAAGTGTCCTTACAAACAACGGTATATTGCTGGGTCTTCCAAGTGCTCCACGAAACCTCTTTCTAAATTATTAACATCTATTTTATCAGCAATCAAAGACAGGCTTCAAAGTTATTGTGAAACTGCCTATTCTAGAGGTGGCATGAATCAGATGTGGATACTTAAAAATTCCAAAGATCTTTTAGAGTACATACAATCTAACTCTCTTTCATCTTTTAACAGTATTTAAACATTTGACTTTTCTATTCTTTACACAAGTATTCCACATTCCAAACTAAAAGACAAATTGAAAGAGTTGGTATTGCTTTGTTTCATAAAAAAGAATGGCCAACGTAGATACAAGTATCTTGTCTTAGGGAGGGATAAATCCTACTTTGTAAATGATCACTCTGATTCAAAGAAAAAATTCTCTGAAACTGATATTATCAAGATGCTTGATTTCTTGATTGACAACGTATTTGTTGCGTTCAGAGGACGTGTTTTTCAACAGACTGTCGGCATTCCAATGGGAACAAATGTGCCCCTCTACTTACCGACTTGTTTCTTTATTATTATGAGGCTGACTTCATGCAGGAACTTCTTAGGAAGAAAGATAAAAAGTTAGCAATATCCTTTAACTCTACTTTCCGCTATATAGATGATGTTCTTTCACTAAATAATTCAAAATTTGGTGACTATGTGGAACGCATCTATCCCATCGAACTAGAGATAAAGGATACTACAGATACAGTTAAGTCTGCCTCATATCTTTACTTACATCTAGAAATTGACAATGAGTGTCGGTTGAAAACAAAACTTTACGACAAAAGAGATGATTTCAGCTTTCCAATTGTGAACTTTCCATTTCTAAGTAGCAACATTCCAGCAGCACCTGTATACGGGGTATATATCTCCAAATTGATACGATATTTCCGTGCTTGCATTTCCTATGATGATTTTCTTGATAGAGAGTTGCTGCTCACAAGGAAGCTATTAAACCAAGAGTTCCAAATGGTCAATTTGAAATCATCCCTTCGAAAATTTTACGGACGACATCACGAGTTGGTTGACCGTTATGGAATAACCATTTCACAAATGATATCGGATATGTTCCTTACGTCGTAACTACAATCCCCTTCCCTTTCATGAATGTGACCTACCGAATTATACTATTTACCGGATTTGTTATCACATAAGCAGCATGACGGGTGCCACATGTGGAGCAGGATCTGCTTAGCCTTCCGGAGCACCTGAGATCACCCCTAGTTTTTGGTGGGGTTCGTGTTGTTTATTCTTTAGTTTTCTATGTTGTGTCATGTGTACTATTGTTTGTCTGTTTGTCTTTTTCGTTTTTAGCCATGGCGTTGTCAGTTAATTTTAGATTTATGAGTTTGACTGTCCCTTTGGTATCTTTCGTCCCTCTTTTTTAATATAATAATTCTAATTGTACCTGATCCATTGTCAAAAATAGTGATGAATATTAATTTAATGACATATTACTTTTAATTTCTCTTTCCAACTGGTTGGGTGCTGTTTGTCTTTACAGTTGTGTTGCTTTTGTAGGTAATCTATGACTTTTAGGGTGATTTATCCAACAAAATCATAACGTTGGTAAAGATAATCCTATCATCTACAAAACTATTTACCTTGAATGTTTATATGCAGGTTACACAGATTAAATCATTTAAAGATATTTTGTTTTGATTTCCCAATCTTTTCTTTTTGCATTTCCATCTATTTCTAAATTTGTGTGCCTTGTCGTTTCTGTTTGATTTGTTTAACCATTTTTTTTATATATATATATTTTGTCTGGCTTTCCCAACGCCCAATCTTTTATTTCTGCTTTCGCAGATTTTCTTTAAAAAGAAAAACAATTTGTCTTTTCTTTCATTTAGAATCTACCGTCTGTTTTCTAAAACCTAATGTTTGATTCGTTCTTCTTTTCTAGCTTTTGTGTTGGGTTTATGCACATCTTAAACACCACAGAGAGCCTTTTTTTTTTTATTTTGAAGCCTTTGTTCATTCTCTCCAATGAACTTAATAATTAATTCTTGATACTTCAGATAGTGAACTTGTCTTCCAGTTTAAAATTAAAAACAAATCTATGATTACTGGAATATCTAATTCAAGGGAAATAGCCTAATGGTTTGGCTTAAAATTCGTGCTTGCTCGTGAAGTATTCCTTTGTAGTTTTTTCCCCGTTTCTATGTCCATATTTTTGTTTGTTTGAGTGATTTATTTGACCCACCATTTTTTTCTTCTTAAAAAGTCCTGTACCAAGTCAAGAAATGGTCATTGTTATATTATGGTTCGTGTATGTGTGTGTTTTCATTTTAAAGTTGTGTTTCTGTTGTGTCGTAGTTCTCCTCTTGTATTTGATGCGTTTCTCTCAGTTTTAGTTTGTATCCCGGATTTTTTTTTCTCAATCGATTTACGAATTTCGAACAGCAGTATACTATTGTTGGCTTATAGGAAAAACGGTACTATTTATTCTGCCATAGGCGACAAAACTAACATTTTCTAAATTTACTACTTTTTATAATAAAAACCTGGATAAAACAGCTATGTGTGGTGTCCTTTATTATTCTATTTCAAAAATTAAAGAAAAATAGTATCATGACCAATTTCCAACGGAGCTTGTTTATGTTATCCATGCGCACCGTCATTTTGCACCAAATTTATGGAAGCCTTTTCGAATAATTCTCTAGAAAATATTTCAAAAGACTTTCAAATTTATATTATAAATATACACACTGCAGTTATTCATAGATAAATAAAAATATATAATTGTACCCTTATATCTAATCACTGCGCTCCCAAGTTGACTTCCTTCACCTGTCTTGGGTACACAAAAGGCCAACCTAATGCTGGGAAAATGTAATACTACCGTTTTCCCTATATACCACACTATAAAGAGGTTAACCGTGAAATACATTCTTTCCGGGTTCTTTAAAACATCCTAATTATACTATTGTCCTAAAATCCAATCTATTATGCAATCAATGCGTATTTGTCTTTCCTTGATTGACTTTTACTGTTCAAAGCCTGGAGATTATTATCATAATATTTAAATACTTCTGGAAAACAATGTGTCGGTACATATCGTACTGATTATCACATTGTCATGGTTGTAAATAAATATTAGGACATTTTATATCTATATATAGCTTCACTGCAACTGGGTTTTTTTAAATACACGTTGCTAGTCAATATACCAGATTAAAACCATTATGAAATATTGGGCCTGATTGTCAACTTCAACAAACAAAATTATACAGAATGTTACTTTTTTCATTTGTGATAGTATGTATTGTCTATCTTACACTCGCAGCGACTGACAGATCATCAAAAGGTGTGTATGTGTATTGTATATGTTGAAACACTTTATAACCGTTACTTGTAATCTCTCATTGTAATTAATCACTAGCAGTATATACCTTTTGGGTTGAAAAATGCATCTGCAATGTTTGTTGTATGTGTTCTTGAAATCATTAGTTAGATAGTTAGCACAATCTTAAATAAAACAACGAAATTAACTGATATATATATAGAGGGCAAACGAAAGAAATGTGTTCCAGGCCAAATTGATCCTGTTTAATCAAAGGATATATGCTAAAAACGAAAAGTATCATTCTTATTTTTTCAGTTTTGATAGATGTACAAGAAAACCGGCTGGTATTTGGTCAAACAGTTGAGTTAGTTTGTCATCTGCAAGGTTCTTTACACTTAGCGGATGGCAGCAGTCGGCAGTGGTCCGGTGGGATTTTCAACAAAGTTCTTAGTTTGAACGGATACTCTTCTGATATCAACAAATATCAAGAAGTTATTAAAACTAACACAGAATTTCGTCTTCGAGTGTTAAACTTCAATGAATCCGACGCCAACCAATATTATAAGTGTGTTTATGGATTCAAATATAATGAAACTAAGTTGGATCTAACGAAGAAATCGTATGAATGTAAGTGCAGTCTTATTATATATTTTGGATTTTATATCGAGTCATATGTTTTTACTAACCAAACCAAGCAAGATTTGTTTCAGTCAATCTAAAGCAAACAATTTTTTCAACATTCGTACAGACAAAGACATATGATATACTCTGTGAGTTTTGAAGTCTCAGCGTATTGTAGAAATTCTTGTATGAAATGTCAATGTCTAAAAAATACAAAAATATGTAGACATCTATTAAAGAGGAACCGAGTATTTGTTTTCCACGTACATGTTTGTGTAATAAACCATTTACTTCATAAGACTATATATAGGAATCACCATGTCTGTCATCTGTCTCTAAGGAAATCCCCTCTTAAATACTGGGACAGAATTCAATGCAACATATCACACAAGACGTGTATAAGGAAATTTGGTTCTAACAAGGGGAGATAATGGGACTTTATAAAAACATTTTCAATGTTGTAGACAGAGGTACTTTTCGTGAGCGCAACTACTCTCAAACATATTAGTAGATTACAATTAAACTTCGCACATGTTAAGTGCATGAAGAAATTTGGTTGCGGTCAAATTGTTACTCGAGTTTTTTTAGATGAAGAATGTGGGAGGGGGAGATTGGTATCACTTTTGTGAGCTTGTTCATCGTATCTAAATTTTCACAGTTAAATGCTTTTGGACATGATCTTGTTTACAAATGTATTAATCTCTATTTTAGATATACCAAGTGACAGTGAAATAGACACGCAGTTTAAAGTAAATAACGAAAGTAAAATTGTGACAACGTTTGTAAGATTTCAGAAAATGTATCCAGAACCTCGGTGTGTTGTTTATGCTAATGTAAGTGCGTATTTTCCTCCCTTATTACTTGGAATTTACTTAATTCCTCTTTCTAAAAACTAGTTATATACGTCAATAATTTCTCAGAACAAATCTAATTATTCGGTATAACTGTAGTGGGAATTTATTATTATTCCTATGAGTCATCATTTCCTCATTTAATAATATTTAAAAATGCACCTAATATACCTCAGGTTGTATTACAAATCACTTGACATTCAATGATAATTGTTATCTTATCTGATAAGTTTCACAATTATTGGAAACTATCAAATAATACTGTTAAACACTGGTTTTAAAAGGAAAAAATGGCAACAGGGATAACCGATGGTAATTCAAGAAATAATATATTTTGAATACAGTTTGGTTTCAATAATTTTATATGATCTCGCCATTGTTCATGTATGATACTAGGTCAATCTTTACAAATAAAGCGGTCCATAATTTTATAATGTTATTTAAACCCATTTATTAGCTGTATAATGGTATTTCCCTTTATAAAGAACATAGAATAATGTGTTCCTGTGCAATTATACATTAGTGTTACGACCTGTAAACCACTAATACCCTTTGCCAAATATTTGCATTATTTTCTAGCCAACGTTTTTATTTGATTTGAAAACAATTGGAATCTTAAATGACCCTTCAATCTAATAAAAAATAATTGATATATGTTATTTAGACTAATGAACGTCAGTGGGTTACCCGAAAGAGGTAGGCTTGAACTGGGTTCAGATACGGATCTTACGCGATTATATGCATAACGTTTATATAGTCTGAAACTATAAACAACTGCCATACAAGTGGAAGGTTTCGATAACTATACAGGTTAAATCCGCCATTTTCGTCGTCAAATGTTGTTTTCCGTTCGTTTCTCTGGTTTATATAGTCCAGCACTTCGGTTTTGTCAGTTTTGATGGACTCCCTCTTTTTAAATTTACCTACCTAAGAGTTCGGTATTTTTTTTAATACTTTTTTTGTAAACCACACAAAGGACTATATGTATATTTGCGTTTATTTATTGTAAGTAAGGGTATACCTTTAAAGGGGATAACTTGTTTTTGCAGATTATTATTTTATTTTTTGCAGAAATCGTCGGTAACCATGACAATTGAAAGTAGGAAGACTATTGGCTTGTTTTTAAATGTTTCACTCAATTCAGAAATGAAGTCAGCAGAATGTTGCGGAAAACAAATCACAATGATATGCTCAGTAGGAACACGTGAAATAGTCAGAAGAACAATGAAGGTTCCGGAATGTTACGGTAAGAACATTTAAAGTTGTGTTTCATATGGTAAACGCAGGTACCCGTTTCATAATAGTTATCAAAAGATGTGTGATAGTATATTTGGTTGATGTTTCTGGCATCAGTTTAATTAACCTCATTTCGTATATATTTTAATCAAATTAAAGCGGTTTGCAAATTTTGTCGATTAGTATTTGTAAAATGTAAAATTGTAACCGATTTAGTCATTACACTTATAAACAGAATAATTGGAGTCACTGTAAGATCTGCTGAAATAGTTGCATATTTTCCGGTGTTTACATAGCAATATAATTAGTAATGATCATTTTGTTCTTAGAAATGATGACATACCAGGTTATACCAAGCCCAAGGTCTAGTGACTCTTTCGGTTGAAATATAACACTGCCATTACGTATTACTTGAACTAAGAAATAGTTGTTTTTAAAAATATCTCGTGTTAAATTCTTCAAAAAATATAATCATTTGTTAGCATACAATAATTAATATTCATTTATCAAATAACTTGAATCGTCAACATTCGTGATTTGTCTACTAGTATTGCTAAAGTTTATAGCTGTCTCCGTCCTGCGTTTCTATAAGACAATTACGACCTATTATCTTTTTCTTATTTTGACCTTTGTGTTTTCTGTTTTTTTTAGACCGGAAAACTTTAGTCACGCTGCCAGGGATAACAGTGATTGTTTTACCAATCGTGTCCATAGTATTGGTCTGTTTAGTTATTTCGGTACTGGTGTACAAAATAAAACACAAGTAAGATTCAAAATATGTATCAATAAAATAGTAGGTGCTGAGTATATATTACGTTGTAATAATAATATAATAACTCTACAACACAGGTTTATCAAAATAGACAGGTATAGATGACTAATGACATTAGTCTATACCTGTCTATTTTGATAAACCTGGTTTGTGACAGGCAGTTGTCCTTTAGGTGTAATAACACCAAATCATGGTACGTCACATGCGGTTTAAAAATATTAATACGAAAATAATATGTCCTTGAATTTGACAGTTGTAGGTAACTAATCCTATATTTCATTGCAGTAAAACATTTCTGGGTTATAAACATATATCTTGGGTATTTCAAAGCACCATTATTATTTTTTCAATTTGAGGTTATAGAATATTTTGGAAACTTGAGGTTACATGGTTACTAAAGCTTGCACACTGGTGAAAAAAGAGGTGAATATTTGATTTGTTAACTTCCAGTGATGGTTATTTTCTTATATACAATGAAATGTTAATATGTGCAATTATTCTATGGTACTGGACAGGATAAAACTTTACTCATGACAAGTATTTCTTTATTTGAAACAAAGATAAATTCTGCACAATTGTTTTTAAAGTGCAAATTTAACAAAGATTAATAAAGGAAAATCAATGGTGGTATTACACCTAAATCTAAGGAAAGCTCTAAATATTCTATGTTGGTAACTAATGTCAAATAGTCGATGGCAAGCATAACACACATACCAAGTTTTCAATGGACGACCACTGACGAATTTCCTGATCTCGGTGAAGCAAATGGTATTCTAGCCAAGCGTAACCCCTGCACACTTGGTCACTTCTTTCGATACCTACAATACTCGGTGGATTTCATTGTAATATATACTTGCGATATAACCCTAAAAAGAATCATTGGGTTAACAAATGATTTTAAAGACAATAAATCATTTCTTCATTTCAGTATTACTATATAAAAATAATAAGATGTTAAATGATTTCCAATGAGACAATTCTCCACCAGAGATCGAATGGCGTAGAAAAAATTATAATAAAGATCACCGTACGGCCCTCGTTACACTAAGTGATTAGTATATAAAATGTTACAGAACAGATTTGGTCAGACAATCAATAATCTTCGTCCGTGTTGTATTATACAACAATACACAATCAAATTGTAGCATGAATCAATGAACTTGATTTGATTGTATGTTTATTATTTTATTCTTTTTAGGTCTGATTATTCGAAATCTGGTATAAACGAATGCTGAGAAATCGTGCTCAAGAAATGCTATATAGCACAGATGTTCGGAAGAAGACTTTCCGGTAGTCGCCTGAGCGTAATCGGCGAAGGATGAGTAGCTCTGAAGCACAATGCTAAAACTCATAACTGTTAACACAAGCTTCGAGGAAGCACGAAAACAGTCTTTGTTAATTTCTCTCTAAGCAAAGACCTTGCTTTGATACACTAGCTAGAATACAAGTGCAGCCCTAGAAACCATTATATTGTAAAAACAATGATTGTCCCTTTACTTGCACTTAGTTTGATTGAGTTTTTTTCATTATCGGTCTATTAAAATCTAAAGCACCATGACAGTACACGACTAACTATTATTTCAATTATATATAGTATAATGTATCTTATATATAACATGGGATCTTTAGTGTTTTACATATATGTTATTTTTATATTGTTTTTACAATTGTTATTTCATTTAAATGTTTGAAAACTTCAAATGTGCTTTGATTAAATTTATAAGAACGTGACCTCTTTGACATATGACCATAGTCAATGTGTGGACATTGACTCACAAACATATCGTTAACATAAGAAAAGGAAGATGTAGTATGATTCATCATTGCCAAGGTGACAAGCCGCCCCTGGAGACCAAATGACACAGACGTTATCAACTACAGGTCACAGAACGGCCTTTAACAATGTGCAAAACTCGAACATCATAGTAAGCTTTTAAAGGCCTCGCAAAAAAAACAAAAACAATTCAAACGAGATATTTAACGGTCTGATTGAAGGACAAAACTATGAACAAATAACAAATCTGATATACAGAAATAACGACAATCTTGATTTTGAACTGGCCGTGAAATACAGGAATTGGCGGGGTGAAATGGCACCAAACCATATCCCTAACCTAGGGCATTGGTGTAACAGACCGACATAATAGCAAACTATGAAAATCAGTTGAAAAAATCAAACTCGTAAAAAAAAATCTAACTCGTCAAATTCATACAAACCGCATAAAACCATAACAAAAAACAAGACACAACTCATCAGATCCAAACATAACGTATTAACAAATCAAACCCTAACAACAAACAAGACACAAAGTTCAGGTTTGAGAGTACTTACAGTACCTAATAGTTTGTTAAATGCAAAAACAATTATAGAAAATCGTGTGTCTAAGGCAGCAACCATTATGAATGGTGTGTCGTAAGGCGGAGACCATTTGTTTTTTGGGGGGGGGGGAGGGTGGGGGGGGAGCGGGGCGGGGGGGCTATTTTTTTTTTCTGGACAAATTTTTTTTTTCGGCTGCGGGCGAAAAACAATTTTTTTTTCCAAATCAAAACAATTTTTTTTCTTTCAAAAATGCGAAAAACAAAACAATTTTTTTTTTCATTAGAAATAAAAAAAACAAATACAATTTTTTTTTTCCAAAAATGAAAAAAATATTTTTTTTCCAAAAACAAACAAAAACTTCCAACCCCCACCCACCCCCCCCAACCCCCATACCCCCCCCCCCCCCCCCCCCCCCCCCCCCCCCCCCCCCCCCCCCCCCCCCCCCCCCCCCCACCCCCCCCCCAGAAATCAAATGGTTGCTGCCTAAGACTAATAGTTATCAAAGGTACCATAATCATAATGTAATACGCCAGACGCGCGTTTCGTCTACATAAGACTCATCAGTGACGGTCAGATAAAAAAAAGTTATAAAGCCAAACAAGCAGCACAAAGTTGAAGAGCATTTGAGGACCCGAAATTCCAAAAAGTTGTGCTAAATACGGCTAATGATATATATGCCAAGAATAAGAAAATCCTTAGTTTTTCGAAAAAAACATTTTTTTTTACTAAAATATCAATCTGTACACATATACGTCCAACAGATTTTTTGTAGCACCGTTATTGATAATCAATGAATAACATAACCGTGTACAATGATAAAATAAATGTATTAACAAATTGTAGAACTGTGAAAGTAGACAAATTCGTTTTGAATTTCATTGAAAATATACCCTAGTTTACCAACAATGACCTCTTACACAAATGTCTTTAATTCTTATAGACCAAACATTTGTTTGTGTTTTTCTTCTTCTTTCAATTGCAATTCTATTAATCTTTTTTTATCAAATTTACTTATTATATTTTACAATACAGTCTGCATCCAATGTGAATATTACATTCATTCTATAATATATAAATATTTGAGCTTACTTTCAGTTACTGCAAGCATTATTTGAGACGGTATTTTTAGTAAAAAAATGTTTTACATGTGCCTGTATCTAGAAGGGAATATTGCATAGGAAATCTATACTAAGTCTTGTATTTAAGAAGACGGTGGTACATAAAATGCATTGATTGTATTTAAAACATCCATTCTCAATTTCGAACCTATCACATGCTATAGCCTTTAGTGTATCGTTGACCTCTATGTGTCTTTTGTTATTTTAATTAATTTTCTTTTGTATTTTTTAAACGCATCTCCTTACATTCTTTTCTATTGTTTCCAGATAATACAGTTTCTTTTTATTTAAACTTGTACACATTAAAGAAATTCGGTATTGTTTCAGGGGGCAATGAGACAACTGTATCTACCAAAGAAAAGTTTTTAACAAGAAAAAACAACCATAGACTTTCGACAGGCATATTCATTATTTCCTTTGATAGTATATACATTATCATCTAAAACCAACCGATCAACGATCTGTAATATTAATGAACATTCTTAATATTTTCAACTTCTTTCCTTTTAAGACTAGAAAATATTACACAGCATAAATAAGCAGGAGATTGCAATTACACTTACTTTTTTCATATATTTTTTTTCTTTTGATACACTTTTTTCTTCTTCAAAAGACAAGCTTTCATATCAAACAGTGTCTGCAGATTTAAAAGCTTACATTGGAAACAAACAACATACCAGTTATACAAGTAACTTAAGCATGAACAAAAAGTTGGAACCACAGGAGCCAAAAGGCCGTAACAAAGGCAAAGACTGCCCGACCGGCGGTGACAAGAAAAGGAGGAGGAAGAGGAGAGAATCCTATGCCATCTACATCTACAAAGTCTTGAGACAGGTTCACCCAGACACTGGAGTATCCTCAAAGGCTATGTCTATCATGAACAGTTTTGTCAACGATATCTTTGAGAGAATCGCTGCAGAAGCTTCCCGTCTCGCTCACTACAACAAGAGATCTACCATCACATCTCGGGAGATCCAGACTGCAGTTCGTCTGCTCTTACCCGGTGAATTGGCCAAGCACGCTGTCAGTGAAGGTACCAAAGCCGTCACAAAGTACACCAGCAGCAAGTAAACAACGAGAAGTTTCACTTCACAAACGGCCCTTTTCAGGGCCACCAACATTTTTCAAAAAGAGTCTTATTATTGTTGTACATAACAAACTTCTAAATCAAGCTGTGTCCCATCCCAAAATGACCAATTTATCTATATCTGGAATTTGTCTTTTTGTCTTTCTTTCTTTCTTTCTTATTTTTGTCTTCTTTATTCTTCATCTGATTAGTCCGATTTCAAAAAAGTTTGTTATTAAATATATATATATATATTAGCCCAGGTGGTCGTGTGGTCTAGCGGGACGGCTGCAGTGCAGGCGATTTGGTGTCACGATATCACAGTAGCATGGGTTCGAATCCCGGCGAGGGAAGAACCAAAAATTTGCGAAAGCAAATTTACAGATCTAACATTGTTGGGTTGATGTTTAGACGAGTTGTATATATATATATATATATATACACAAAATTTAACGGGTTATACATTTCTTCCTCTCTTTTTTTTGTGTCTAGAATAAAATTATACTTGAATATGTATTAATGAACCATTGTATAAAACATAAACACGAACAGATAAATTCAACGTTGACAGAAAGGGGGGAAAAAAAGGGGGGGGGGATAAAAAAAAAACAATATAAACTAGATTGAATGTTTGACAATGGAGAAAAATTAAGCAATATATTGATGACATAAAAGAATATGAAATAAAGAATAAAAATTGTAATTTACATTAAAAATCGGGATTCATATTGTATCCAGACTTGCTTGCCTTTTTTTAATGGGGGTAAAATAAAAAATGAAAAAGTAAAATATGAGCGAAGCGAATAAAAGGAAAGAAAAGAAAGTTGGACAAGTTGGACAGGAGAAAGCTATGATTTTCATTTTTAAGTACAACAAATGCAGATTCTTTTTGAAATATGTTGGTGGCCCTGAAAAGGGCCGTTGTATTTGTATTTTTCAGCTGGCTGTTTAACCTCCGAATCCGTAAAGGGTACGTCCTTGACGTTTCAGGGCGTAGACAACATCCATGGCAGTGACAGTCTTCCTCTTTGCGTGCTCTGTGTATGTGACAGCATCACGGATGACATTTTCCAAAAAGACTTTCAAGACACCACGTGTTTCCTCGTAGATAAGACCAGAGATACGTTTGACACCACCTCTTCTTGCTAAACGACGGATTGCTGGTTTGGTGATACCTTGGATATTATCACGCAACACCTTCCTGTGACGTTTGGCGCCTCCTTTACCTAGACCTTTTCCTCCTTTACCTCTTCCTGACATGTTGCTTGCTTTGTGAAGTTCGACAAAACGAATGACAACAATATCCAAATTATGCTATATATCTCATGAACGCGGCCCTAAAAGAAATACCACTGAATTTTTGATAGGTTGGACCTGATTGGTTGTTTTCGTCTAAATCCGGGAGGTAACTCTGTAGGAATTCTGTACACTTTCAATCCACTTTTTGATTGAAGCTCTGAAAATATATGAAAATAAAATATTTCAAACTGTATACAAATAAAAATACAAAGATTATAAAAGATGGACCAAATAACTAATGATCTCCATCATCAAATAATACTTCTTATATTTTCCAATGTGAAAGAGATTTATTTCCTTTTACTTAAATTAAAATACAAGAACATATCACACTGCATACATAAGCAGGAGTTAACAATGTGCAATTGCAATTAAAAACAATTAGTTTAAAAAAAATCTTTTTATACAGTTTTTTTCTTGTTCTAAGGATGCAGTTTCAGAGATAGTCCACTCTGCAGACTTAAGAGAGTAAAAGCAAAACTAAACTACAGCATACCAGTTTTAATATTTAAGCATGGACAGATAAATTTGTAAATAAAAACAGGTGTGCATAATAATTTTTCTAAAAATCACCTTTACCAGTTTCAATAAAGATGTCCCGGGAAATTGACATTTCAAACATGTTATTATTACATGTATACAATCAATGCTCATCTTTTAACTACTAATTAGGAATCTTTCTAAATTTAGCAGCTACATATGTATGAATACTTTATACATGTAGTCATAAGCTTTTGAAATGTACACAGTGCAGCCTCACTTTTTAAATACCACAATTGGTACATCACTGAATGAATAAATTATTGCGCCTTGTCTATTTTTCTCCACCAATTGGGAAAAAAGATTCATCCGCACACATGTTCACATCATTTATAAGGCACATAGAGCACCCAAAATAGCTGCATTTTAATCGCAAAATAAAGGTATTAAAAAAAAAGTTCTTTCTGTAACACACAATTGATGAAGACAAAGTTTTCAATGAGAATTTAAGGTGGACTACTTGGACCCGTACCGAAAATATATTTCAGAAATATAAAATAATTGAATCTTCTCATGTTGTCACAGTATAATACACAATATAAGTAAAAAGTACATACAAAAAGCATCTAAAAAAACAGTGAGAAAATAAGACCTGAGAAAAATGCATTTTAGAGAAAAAATATAACCACAGAAATTAGAAAGAAATACATTTTAATAATTCTGCAATTAGAAGATGGATTGTGTTGTTCTTGGAGTATGTTTTTTCTTACCTTTTTCTATTTATGTATACATGTATATTATTTTTTTTCAGGGCGGTATACCAGAAAATGTATAACATTCTTGTTTTTTCTGTAGGATTTGGAAGAAAATATGTATGTCTCGCTCTCTATATTTATCCTTTTTATTTCTTTCCTTTGCATGTTTTAAAATAAGTTTCTCTTTATGTTTCTTCTTCTTTCAATACAGTAACCTGACTGTCTTGGTCTAATCTTAGTGCAAAATAACAAGATAAAAAGAAAGAAGAATAAAGAAAGATGTGGAGAAAGAAGAATAAAGAAAGATGTGGAGAAAGAAGAATAAAGAAAGATGTGGAGAAAGAAGAATAAAGAAAGATGGTGGAGAGGGGTTTCAGCTATATTTGATTTTGATGTACAACATATTCAGACTCTTTTTGAAAAATATTGGTGGCCCTTAAAAGGGCCGTTATTGTATAGAGTAAAGGTCAGTTTAAGCACGTTCTCCACGGATTCTGCGAGCCAACTGGATGTCTTTGGGCATGATGGTGACTCTCTTGGCGTGGATTGCACACAAGTTGGTGTCCTCGAAAAGACCAACGAGGTAAGCTTCACTGGCTTCCTGGAGGGCCATAACGGCAGAGCTCTGGAAACGAAGATCAGTCTTGAAGTCTTGAGCAATTTCACGAACTAATCTCTGGAAGGGGAGTTTCCTGATGAGGAGTTCAGTACTTTTCTGGTATCTTCTGATCTCACGAAGAGCGACTGTTCCTGGCCTGTATCTATGTGGCTTCTTAACTCCACCTGTGGCAGGTGCGCTCTTACGGGCGGCCTTGGTGGCAAGTTGTTTTCTTGGAGCTTTTCCTCCAGTGGATTTACGGGCGGTCTGCTTTGTACGAGCCATTGCGATATGTTCTCTGTGAAAATCTACGATTACACGACAGAATACTTTAAAACTTCGAATGTTAGTGTATTTGTGCTAGCCGCAATGTTTGCAAACACGACACTGATTGGCCTTTCGGTGTAATAAAACTCACGTTGATTGGTTGAAATCTCTGTATTATGATTGGACTGATCTGGAAGTTACTTTCACAGCTTTCAATCCCTTTTTGGACTGAAGCTAACAATTGTTCACCCCAAGCTAACATTTGGCACACATTTGTTTCTATTCTGTTTTGTTGTGATCGTGTCAACGAAAATTTAAATCAGAAAAAAAAGTACTCAAGAGTAATGAAGAATTGAATTATTCTTTATTCAAATAATAAATAATTGGTTAATCAACAGTCTGACACGAAATTAATAATTGACAGGAAAATAAGTCTCTGTAAATTAAATAGCAAAATAGGAAAAAAGAAGAAAAAAAACATCATCCATCCATTTTGATCAGTACCCGATTGGTATAGACATGCAGCCGTTTTCTTAGAGCGTGTCGCCTGTTTCTCGTATAAAGACATGCTTATAACAGTACACAACTGTCACTCGTCTCAGTGTCTTGAAAGGTTCTTAAGACAGAGAGAACACTTTGTAATATCTATAGTCTTTGTATTCTCTAGCTACATTCTCTGTTTCTCTATAGTCTCGGGATTTCTCTCTAGTATACTGCACGCATACTGGGAAACTTGCTCATTGTTAAAGTATTATTTTATTGTTTATATACGTACGCTTTTGCCGAATACAACTGATTTCAGCAAAAAAAAAATAATCTACACAACTATAAATATACGCATAAGTACTTTGTATTAGAACACAAACTATATATTATATATTTAAGAGAATGTGACAGCAGAAGAAGAAGAAGAAAATAATCCAGCTAGATCACAGACAAGACAGACACACACACACACAACGAACGAACGAACGAACGAACGAACGAACGAACGAACGAACGAACGAACGAACGAACGAACGAATATATTTATATAAAAATAAGGTCAAAGATTGTAATTTGTGTGCGTAAATTATATAATATAATATATATAGGACTGCAACTAATTTACACAACAAACGATACAAATATGCAACATTGACCACTAACAACTGAGTTTTCTTCCTCTCGTGCTTGCGCATTTCCGTCGAATATACGTTATATGGTTGTATATTTTCTTGGACTTGTATAAGAAAAGAAAGAAAGAAAAAAAAAAGAAACATGTAATGTTCTTCATTTTTTTCACACCAACTATTGTAATATATAATAAGAAAGTAGACACCTGTATATTGTTTGCAAAGAAAAAAGAAAACAGAAAAATAAAAAGACAGAGAAATGGAGGGAGTGAGCTATGTTTGAGATTGCTTTCTGCATTCAACTAAATTGTACAACAAAATCAGATTCTTTTTGAAAAATGTTGGTGGCCCTGAAAAGGGCCGTTGTAAGTGAAGTTTCTGTTGTGTTGACTTTACTTGGCAGCTTTCTGTGTCTTCTTTGGCAGAAGTACAGCCTGGATGTTTGGTAAAACACCTCCTTGGGCAATGGTTACACCAGAGAGAAGTTTGTTCAATTCTTCGTCGTTTCTGATGGCCAACTGGAGATGACGGGGGATGATTCTGCTCTTCTTGTTGTCACGGGCAGCATTTCCTGCCAACTCCAAAACCTCAGCTGCTAAGTATTCCAAGACAGCGGCAAGGTAGACTGGTGCTCCGGCACCAACTCTCTCGGCTTAGTTTCCTTTCCTCAAAAGTCTGTGGATACGACCTACTGGGAACTGAAGTCCGGCACGGGATGACCTAGACTTTGCCTTTGCTTTTGCTTTTCCTCCTTTTCCTCGTCCTGACATTTTGATTTAATACGTTGTTTGACTTGAACAAGTATAAACAATGATTATCCCAAGAGGTGGTAGTTTACTATTTATACCCGCAAAACGGATTGAAAGATGTTTCAGTTCTAAACCAATCAAATCATCGCTTCTTTCAGGTAGTTAGGTTGAATGTTAGAAGGTGCTCTCTCCGAAGTTCGCGTTAAGTAAAAACTTTCAATCCGTTTTGCCGAGTATAAATAGAAATTTTTATGAACGGCCATCATTCACTGATTACATTTCAGAGAGTATACATCTGTCAAAATGCCACCAAAAGTTGGAACCAAAGGAGCCAAAAGGCCGTAACAAAGGCAAAGACTGCCCGACCCGGCGGTGACAAGAAAAGGAGGAGGAAGAGGAGAGAATCCTATGCCATCTACATCTACAAAGTCTTGAGACAGGTTCACCCAGACACTGGAGTATCCTCAAAGGCTATGTCTATCATGAACAGTTTTGTCAACGATATCTTTGAGAGAATCGCTGCAGAGGCTTCCCGTCTCGCTCACTACAACAAGAGATCTACCATCACATCTCGGGAGATCCAGACTGCAGTTCGTCTGCTCTTACCGTGTGAATTGGCCAAGCACGCTGTCAGTGAAGGTACCAAAGCCGTCACAAAGTACACCAGCAGCAAGTAAACAACGAGAAGTTTCACTTCACAAACGGCCCTTTTCAGGGCCACCAACATTTTTCAAAAAGAGTCTTATTATTGTTGTACATAACAAACTTCTAAATCAAGCTGTGTCCCACCCCAAAATGACCAATTTATCTATATCTGAATTCTGTCTTTTTGTCTTTCTTTCTTTCTTTCTTTCTTTCTTTCTTTCTTATTTTTCTCTTCTTTATTCTTCATCTGATTAGTCCGATTTCAAAAAAAGGTTTTTATTAAAAATATATATATACACAAAATTTAACGGGTTATACATTTCTTCCTATCTTTTTTTTTTTTTGTCTTGAATAAAATTATACTTGAATATGTACTGATGAACCATTGCATAAAACATAAACACGAACAGATAAATTCAACGTTGACAGAAAGGGGGAAAAAAAAATATATATATATAAACTAGATTGAATTGTTTGACAATGGAGAAAAATTAAGCAATATATTTATGACATAAAAGAATATGAAATAAAGAATAAAATTGTAATTTACATTAAAAATCGGGATTCATATTGTATCCACAGACTTGCTTGCCTTTTTTTTAATGGGGGTAAAATGAAAAATGAAAAAAGTAAAATATGAGCGAATAAAAGAAAAAAGGAAAGAAAAGAAAGTTGGGCAAGTTGGACAAGAGAAAGCTATGATTTTCATTTTTAAGTACAACAAATGCAGATTCTTTTTGAAATATGTTGGTGGCCCTGAAAAGGGCCGTTGTATTTGTATTTTTCAGCTGGCTGTTTAACCTCCGAATCCGTAAAGGGTACGTCCTTGACGTTTCAGGGCGTAGACAACATCCATGGCAGTGACAGTCTTCCTCTTTGCGTGCTCTGTGTATGTGACAGCATCACGGATGACATTTTCCAAAAAGACTTTCAAGACACCACGTGTTTCCTCGTAGATAAGACCAGAGAATACGTTTGACACCACCTCTTCTTGCTAAACGACGGATTGCTGGTTTGGTGATACCTTGGATATTATCACGCAACACCTTCCTGTGACGTTTGGCGCCTCCTTTACCTAGACCTTTTCCTCCTTTACCTCTTCCTGACATGTTGCTTGCTTTGTGAAGTTCGACAAAACGAATGACAACAATATCCAAATTATGCTATATATCTCATGAACGCGGCCCTAAAAGAAATACCACTGAATTTTTGATAGGTTGGACCTGATTGGTTGTTTTCGTCTAAATCCGGGAGGTAACTCTGTAGGAATTCTGTACACTTTCAATCCACTTTTTGATTGAAGCTCTGAAAAATATATGAAAATAAAATATTTCAAACTGTATACAAATAAAATACAAAGATTATAAAAGATGGACCAAATAACTAATGATCTCCATCATCAAATAATACTTCTTATATTTTCCAATGTGAAAGAGATTTATTTCCTTTTACTTAAATTAAAATACAAGAACATATCACACTGCATACATAAGCAGGAGTTAACAATGTGCAATTGCAATTAAAAAACAATTAGTTTAAAAAAAATCTTTTTATACAGTTTTTTTCTTGTTCTAAGGATGCAGTTTCAGAGATAGTCCACTCTGCAGACTTAAGAGAGTAAAAGCAAAACTAAACTACAGCATACCAGTTTTAATATTTAAGCATGGACAGATAAATTTGTAAATAAAAACAGGTGTGCATAATAATTTTTCTAAAAATCACCTTTACCAGTTTCAATAAAGATGTCCCGGGAAATTGACATTTCAAACATGTTATTATTACATGTATACAATCAATGCTCATCTTTTAACTACTAATTAGGAATCTTTCTAAATTTAGCAGCTACATATGTATGAATACTTTATACATGTAGTCATAAGCTTTTGAAATGTACACAGTGCAGCCTCACTTTTTAAATACCACAATTGGTACATCACTGAATGAATAAATTATTGCGCCTTGTCTATTTTTCTCCACCAATTGGGAAAAAGATTCATCCGCACACATGTTCACATCATTTATAAGGCACATAGAGCACCCAAAATAGCTGCATTTTAATCGCAAAATAAAGGTATTAAAAAAAAGTTCTTTCTGTAACACACAATTGATGAAGACAAAGTTTTCAATGAGAATTTAAGGTGGACTACTTGGACCCGTACCGAAAATATATTTCAGAAATATAAAATAATTGAATCTTCTCATGTTGTCACAGTATAATACACAATATAAGTAAAAAGTACATACAAAAAGCATCTAAAAAAACAGTGAGAAAATAAGACCTGAGAAAAATGCATTTTAGAGAAAAAATATAACCACAGAAATTAGAAAGAAATACATT